>KK502464.1:562477-639786 GCA_000688735.1 Glossina austeni | reverse complement strand
TATATATATGTATACAAAATTAAATATATATATATATATATATATATATATAAATATATATCCGCCTGAGTGGGCGAAGACAAAGAGTCTCGACCAGCAATGGCCGTGGGTTCGAATCTCAAGAGCGGCAGAGTTTTCAATAAGGCCGGTAGATAGCCTTAGATGTTAGTGCTTTAAAACTTTACCCTTAGAATTTATTTCTCTGGCTAAATTAAAAATAATAACAAATTTGTATATCATAATTACATATCTAGTCTGTATACCTATGTATATATTTACATATATTGAAAAGTAGATCCACCTGAAGCTCTTCTGGACGTTGCATTCAACCGAACAAACTTGATAAACCCTCGTACCAAAGGTGGTGTGAAGCATAAAACTATATGGATTAAAATTGTAATCCGATTAACCCATTTTGAAAAGAGCTGGCGATGAGAAGTCTGCACAGGAAAACCAAAACACACTCATATATATACACATATATAACATTTGAAATTATTGAATCAGGCGGCTGTGTCAGCTTTTAAGCAAGTTCTTCATATATTTTCCGTAAGTTAATTTATGCAAAGACTCTTCACCCTTCTTTTATGAATTCAAGTGACTTAAGACATCGTTCTTGAATTGTAATATATTCGAAAATACCGAAAGGAACAAAAGTTAGAAGCAAATCTATCTGACGAGCACTATGTCAACTTCGCTGCACAAAGTTATGTTCATTGGGTAAAAACATACGATCAAACGTTTCAAGCCAAGATAAGTTGATCTGTGGTGAAATCTTTAATAGTTTTCTCTGTGTATTGCGAGAAATGGTCTTCCCATAACCCAACCTTCTTGCCCGCTTCCCAACCACAACCAAGCCAAATCAATCATCTCTGGCACTTGGTTAAAAGCTTTATAGTATTTATGTTACTTATGCTTCAAGATGTTCAATGTTTGCTAGTCTGTAGCAGTTCCAGATCTGAAATTTGTCATTTATATGAAGCAACCGGAGAGGGTTGCGTCTGCATTTTGAATACTTTTTTGTGTTTTCTTTTACTATGTGCTACGTTTCATTTCATAAGGACTTCGTGTTTTGATCTCTATTTCTCCGTTCTTACTACTCTGACACATTAGAAAGGCACCAAAAAGGTCAACAATAATATACAGTACTTCTTAAACGTCGCCTTAATACAATCAGCTGGAGATCCCAGACTGATGACTGATTGTCTACGAAAAAAATTAATTTTCTATCAACTATTTAATAAAGTGAGACATAATTAAAAAACGGCAATAAATTATGCAACGATAGCAAATTGCATAATGGTTTTCCTTCACTGTAATATTTGCCCAAAAAAAAAAAAAAAATAAATAAATAAATAAATAAATAAATAAAAACTGCAGGTAGAACGCTTTAAATTCATTGAAATTGAAATACCGCAGCCGTAATGAATTGTTAGCATATAATCACGTTTTAATTGTTAATAAGTAAAAAAAGAAAAGCAAAAAAAAAGAAATAGGTAACTAGTAACAAGCAAGCAAACTATACTGCCGGCCGATCATGCAACGAATCTTAAGTATTCACTACATACCCACGAGAGGTATACATTATACAAATGAACTGTAAACACGGCACAGGGCCACTTATCTCTTTGATGAAATCCCGAAATTACAATCTAAAAGCTAGCAGCAAAAGTTTAGCGAAGAAATTTTCTCTTCTCGCTAGGGGAGGGAAGGTAAGATCAGAATGCAGCCCTTAGCTAAGAAGTCGCCACTTTCAACAAAACATTCGTATGCTTAAGCATTCCAAAGGGTGCCGGACGGATGGATGGATATAAACCAACCTAAATAATTAAAAATGCCTACATTGTAGTGAGATAGTATGAGTGAATTGAAGAACATGACATACCTCCATAATAACATTAGTAATATTAAATATATGGACTTTTATTGCAAAAAAAACCAACAACAAAATACATAGCATATAATAATAATAAAAAAATATTTAGCAAGAATTGAACGATAATTTAAAAATTGTTTTTTCGTTTCAATTTCATCGTTCACACATACAGTCAACTGAACTTTAGCTTATAGATATTGTTACGCAAAATTATTTAACTTAATGTGAAAATATATACAAAAAAAAAAAAGAAAAGGAAAAGATAAATAAAAAATAAATATCTACTAATTGTTATTATCGATGTTCTTGATAAGATAAATAATATAATATATTGACTTATTTATCAACGGGAAAAGTGATAAATGAATTTTCAAATGAGCGCAAGAGACATACATATACTTTTCTTTTGTTATTTTTATTTCTTCTAAGCTCAAGTCGACTCTTTTTTTTTCTACTCAACTGTCCGCTTGTTTTTCTTGTTTTTTTTTTTTTTTTCTTTAACAAGTTTCAAAGTTAAATGAAATACTTTTTGCCGTTAATCTGTTAGTGGTCGTGTAGACGACAAAACAGATCAATAAAGTCATATCTGATTAGTGTTTCTATACGCTCCACATAGCTAATAAACTAAATAGACCACGACTGTCGTAAATTTATATTTAAAAGAAATAATAAAAAAAATGGAATAGGGAAGGCAAGAATCTGGCTTTATTGAATTTAGTTCGAGAATTTTGTTTTGATTACTTTTTTGAAATAAATTTGAATTATTATTCGCCTGAGTATCCCAGTAGACAAAAGATGTCGACTAATAATTCAATAATCGTGGGTTCAAATCTCCCTACAGTTTCAGTAAAACCAATACCGTTAGATGCTAGTGCCGTAAGATTTTAGTTCGAGAATTTTTTTTGATTACTTTTTTGAAATAAATTAAATTTTAATTTGAATCGTTATTCGCCTGAGTATTCTGGTAGACGAAGGATCTCGACTAACAATTTAATGATCGTGGGTTCAAATCTCGCTATAGTCTCAATAAAACCGATAGCGTTAGATGCTAGTGTCGTAAGACTATAGTTCTAGATTTTATTGCTCTGACTAAATAATAATAATATTGGATTTATTACGCTGCACTTTTTGTTACACATTATCGTTACATTGACATAAATCGCATCACGAATGAAAAGCTGATATGCTTTTAATAATTTTTTCCATAATTTCAATCAGTTTTATATAATCATTCTTGAATTGTAGATCTCATGTAGGCTTTAAATGCTATGAAATTTGATTTCAATAATGAGCAAAAAAAGAAAAAAAAAATATATTAAAACTTGAACCCAGCGTAGTATGCGGCAAAAAATACAAAACTACTTCTAATAGAAGGGAAAAGGAGGCAATTATTGCAAGCGAATATATTTGAAACATTTATTTTTAATCATTTTTAGACATTTTTTTTTTTTTTTTGTAACCAACAACTTTGGTGCTACATTCACAAGGTTGATAGATAGTTTGAATAGTAGGTTTTATAAATTATTAATGTACGATTGTAACAGCGTATGGAAAACGTATAAATATATAAATATATATATATACGTAAAAAAACGAAAACGTATAAATATATAAATATATATATATACGTATATATATATATATATATATATATATATATATATATATGTATACAAACGAACAAATATTTCGTACTTTGGTGCTACATTCACAAGGTTGATAGATAGTTTGAATAGTAGGTTTTATAAATTATTAATGTACGATTGTAACAGCGTATGGAAAACGTATAAATATATAAATATATATATATACGTAAAAAAACGAAAACGTATAAATATATAAATATATATATATACGTTTATATATATATATATATATATATATATATATATGTATGTATACAAACGATCAAATATTTCGTACATTGTAACATTTAGGCCGTACTCTACGTAAAATGCGCTTAGAGATCATTAATTCCAAACAATCTAAAATCCTACAGTAACCTACTTCAAGTGTAAAAATAATTCCACCAATATGTGCACTTATGAAGCGAGTAATTAGGTCGAATGGGATCCTTAAATAAAACTGTCGAAAAGGAAAACGCTTCGCTGTCGAAAAAATAATTAAAATCTCAGATAACAGATAAGTCGGCGGCAGCTTTTATTTCAAAGAAACTCTTTTATGCAAAATCCATCGTTAACTAAACATTTTTTTATTTGATTCAGATTTTTGGTCTTCCTTTGCCGAATTTCTTTGTCTCCATAAGGATTCAACAATACGCTAGTAACGATTCCCGCATTTGGCGCTTTTTATAACCGACCGAAACGAATATATTAAGTTTGTGCAGATGTACGCAACATTTGCAAAAAGCCCAGATAGACCTATCTTTTATTATACCGATCAATAAAGAATCACTTTTTCCAACGATCCAAACTCGTCTGTCCATCCTAGACCTACCTTTTATTATACCGATCAATTCAGAATCATTTTTTGCAAAGATCCAAACTCCGCTTGTATTTGTTTTGTTTTTTTGTGTTCAACCTACAGGTCGCAATTTTTCAAATATTTTAATGAAATTACCAATCTTTTCAATCACTCCCCATGCAAAGGCTTATTCTGAAAATTTGTTCTATAAATGGGGATAATAAACGAAGTAGTGGAGGATATTTAATTGTGAGTCGCGTGCCCACGACAAGTGTTTTCACTTATTTTAAGTTAAAAAGTTCGAAATAGTGTAGGTTTACAGTGTAAGCTTACTTTCGAATAACTGATGATTGATTTCAATCAAAAGGTAAAACACTTCGGAGAAGTGTTACATTCGTCCACAATGAATTTTATATATCCATACTTCACAAGCGATAAAAATGCTTTTCTAAAATTCATAATTACTAAAATAAAAAATGTATTCAGAAATTAGCACTTTTTCTGATCTGCACCATGGAATTTTGCGACTTGGGATATGGTGTCAAGTTCACTTCTCATCCTCTTTGGTGATTCATTGACGCTTCCCGTCTAGTTAAGTAGGAAAATCTAAGGATTGTCACATTTTGCATTTTCTCTAGTACACAACTGGTCGTCCAAAGTCCCCCAAACTCAAATGCTCCTGCTTTTCCACGGGACACTTCATATTGCTTCACAAACCTTAAAGATCACATATATTTTGAAATGGTGAAGTGAAAAATTGACAAATTGACTTATTGATAAAGAGAAGTCATCTCTTAAAAACCCCGCTAGTGGATTATTTGCAGACTTAGGGTTAAAAATTCTTTCCTAAACATTTATTATCGGAGACTAAAGGAAAACATTTGCATGGAGAAAAGTGTTCGCTGTCCATAACGAGCATGATGCTATCCTCCTTACCGTAACCACTAACTATACTTATATTTTGCATTGTATTAAATGTTGGCGAACGAGTTGAAATCTGCGGAACTGAAGAGTATTAATATTTCGTAGGGAAATTTCAAGTCAAAAACTATTATTTATACCATTCTCTGGTATCGTAATTGTAAAAGAAAAACCCGTTTTACGTTACAAAAAAAGAATATATATATATATATATATATATTATATATATACATTTATTTATCTATATATGTATTTCTGTATATATATGTATTTCCTTATGATCTAAATTTTTTTATTTTTTTTATAAAACTTTTATTATTAACTTATAATAATAAAACAGTTGTAAAACATAAATTTAATAATAATTTAATGGCCAACGAAATTGAAATGCGACCATAGAACGAAAAATAAAAAATATATTTTATGTAGAAAAGAAAATATTAAAATTTATTTAATCGCCCACTAAATGAAAATTTTTCGTTCACTTGTCACGTATTAAACAAAACATATGTTTGCGAAATGAGCAAAATAAAAAAAAAAGAACAATAAGGTATCTATATATAAGTATTATCTACTCTGGACGGACGTGGAAAACATTTTTAAAAAAACCTCTTTAGTATAAAAAAAATAATTAACGATTTTTAAGCCTATATTTCGCCATATATGTATATATAGATGTGACTGCCTATTATACCGAGTTAATCTAAATGTACGTATCGAAAATGGTAAAATGGGCAGTAAGACCCTTTCAATGCAAGATTTGTAATGAACAGTGTCAGGTAAAAATTAATATAATTTTTTTAAAATTGTTTCAAAAAAACCGTAAAGACGGCTCAACCTAAATTTTAGACCAGTGTTTGCCATAAAGTGTGAAAGTTTATTGAAAATGTGTGTGCTTTAATCTCTCGGCTGGCGCCACTTTGTTTCGAATACGTTGAGTTTTCAAATTTGCATTGTTTTCAAATTTTTCGCGATTTTTATCCGCTTTAAGACATTATCAGGTAAAGGCAGGCATGCCGACGAATCCACAAGCACGCTAATAAGTAAAAAATGCGCACAAAAGATTGTTTGGAGATAATGGCAAACAGAAGACACTGTGACACAAATGGATGAAAATGATCGAAGCAAGCATAAACAAGAAGAGCTGGGAAAAAGCATGGAAGCTTAATAAGTCTGTAAAGTGGATACTTGTTGCGAAAGTTTAAAACCATGGCTCTCTGACCGGCCACCGTCGGTCTTGACGCCATATTGGCCATGACACATCAACTAATCATGTTCATTATCATCAATAGTTGATACCAACCAGCTGGTTGGTGCACGTCCTTTGCCTTACACAATTGATAAAAACTGACAGAAGGACAGACTGTGAAGTGGACCATAATCGACCTGATGCCTCACATTGATCAAATATTTTGCAGAATCTTCTTCTCCATAGCTTCTTATTCTTTTACGTTACTAATTTAACGACAAAAGTGATAGATTTCTTGCTTTTGGTAGCAAGTATACAAAGAAAAAAAAACAAAAAAAAACTGGTTTAATATACATATAAAAATGCACACTTACAAATGCGTATATATATATATATTATATATATATGCCTACATACATACATACGTATATGCATATATATACATACATAGATACGTACGTATATATACGTATATATGTATATATATATATATATATATATGTGCATAAATTTGACTGATGTAGAGCGGATTATCTTTTTTTGCTTTCGCGATATTGTTTTTAGACAAAGGAAAAATGTCAAATATATTTATAGAAACATATGTGATATAAAAATAAAATGAATCTCTCTGTTGTTAAAGTTTAAATAGCATTTATAGAGAATTTTTGTTTGTTTGTTTGTCTTCTTTTTTTTTCATATAAACATTGAAAAAGAAATGCAACGAAAAGTAAAAGTTCTGTTAACACTTTTCTTTTCATTAAATGAAATTAATTTGTCTTACATGCATGCAGGCATGCATATAAACATGCACACGGGGCATGTAATTAACTTAGAGCAGATACAATTTGATATTTGCATGTGGGCGGGATGCAATTATTTTGAATAATGTAAGCATAGTAAAGAAGCACTACCTTCCCAGTTTTACGATATTAATTAAAAAATATTTTATTACTCATCCTCTAATAGAAATTTCCTCATAATAAAGTTCTATTTAAATTCAAGACAAACCTGCTTGCCGTCTATGCTATGGAAATTTATCGTTCACTGTACAATCGGCTACATGCTATAAGCCTTTAGAATCTAAGCTACTTAAAATTTAACCAGTCTTGTCGAGAATAGTTCATATTCATCGAGGAGGTAATTTTCGCCTGTCACTACTACAGTATACAGTAGTAGTTTGTCTTTGAAAAGTGATCCTTTTAATACAATAAACTAGATCATCTTTACGTGGATGTTCTTCAGCGAAAGTCGGCTTTAAATTTGTTTTTTTATGCGGTCTTTTTCACACGGTTCTTTCACGGTTACACTCTTCTTAATTTTGACATCTTGAATGCATATATCAGTTACAGCATAAAACGGTTGCTACGATCTAGATCATCTACGATCATACCTAAGTGTAAGGTAATATAAAAAAAGGGGGATAATAAAGCTTTCGGTGCTTAGATGGAATCTGAAAACTTTATATAAATGAATTGAAGTCGTTTAAAGAGTCAGATCGTAATAAGACAATATATTGTGAAAAAGTCGCAAACGCAAGGCGGATAAAGTACAAATATTGCACTGCCGCCAGTGATATTTAATAAAATCTATTGCGTTTTTTTCCCAAGCCTTCTTTTGCTTTATTTGTTTTCTTCAAAAGAAAAGCGACACAAGGAACACTTGCATCTCTCGAATTCGAAGTAAAAGCCATGGAATCCATATTTACCCTTTATTTGCATTACTTGCTGTAAGCGGTAAGATTTAGATGGAGGTGAATGAAACCTGTAGTCTTTTAGCTTTTCTTCCTTCTTCATATTCTTAGTTTTTTGCTTCTCGGCTAATTTATTTTTCCTTTTTCAATTTTTGTAACTTCAATTAACGATGGATGGACATTAATTCAGAATCTAACAAAGCTAAATATCTTAGCTGTGTCGACCTCTTTAAGCGATATACTGGTATACTCGTCAAACACAGGGTATGTGTACTATGTAATTAGGTTATAATGAAACGACTAAACCAAACGACAAGTACACATACATAATGACAACAATTTTATGAGGAAATCCGACAAGGACGGATGGACAGATCATCACTGTACAGACAAATTATTTATATTGTAAAAATTACACACATTCTATTGCATCCTACATTAAAAATACATGGTGACTTTTTGGCTACCTTTGGCACAGAAGTTTGGAATCTTTCTACGCAATTTTGCGCAAATTATTCTCATCTCGATCACTGCATAAGAAGAAAAGGGCTTTTGCTTCTTGCAACCAGCAACAATAGCTTACAACCGAAGCGAAAGTGAACAAAATTTACGTAACTAAAACTTTTAATAATTTATTTGTTTTGCTTGTCGTATAAAAATTGTATTATTCTCTTTATCTGTATAACTAGAACAACACTTGGAATTTCATTCTAAAATAAATGCAATTAAATTTTGTATCTTTTTGTTGAGAGGATGAAAAATAATACTGTACGAGCTGCGATTTTACCAGCCGTAGGTGTAAGTGCTTCGAATAAGTGCTAACAAAACTGAATATACGTAGACTTATTGCTTATTTTTCAGACACACGCAGAAACACACAAACGCACTTGTAAGGCATAACTACCATGTTAAGTGTTAGTTCGAAAGATAAGAAAACAAAAATTCTTACAAAAAAAAAAACAAAATTTAATATGTACTTGTAGCAAATTTGAAGAACATAAAATAAGTGCTTATTTTTCTCTATTACCTCGCAGACGAGATTAATTTAATTGATAAAGAATCGCAAAAGTAGAAAAGTTGTTTACGCATTACAACGAATGATGATTAGGAAAGAGTATCTTAGGAAAGAGTATATTGGAAAGACAAGTGGCGTTTTCAGTAAAGCTATGAGTGAGCCTTAGCTGCCAGTGTTTTAAGACTAAATTAAGAAAAATAAAAACTTAATGTGTTTTTGTAAGCGAAATCATCATCAAATTCTCTAACATGTCACTTTTGAAAGGTGACTCATGCTTATCGTGTTTTAAGCCGTTTTGGGGACTTTAAGGAATAACATACCAACGTACAGACGAACAGTACTAAATACGATGGAAAAAAAAAACAATTCAAGGCAAGGTTTGCACGATTGTAAAACCTGGATAATTTACATTATAAGAACATCCGTGCATCGATTCATTCATCAAACTTAATATTCTAATTAAATGTAACAACAGCAACGTAAAGAATAGACAAGCATAGTTTTCCTATTTCAGTCTGTCTACTTGTCTTCCTTTGCAACTTTTTTTATGAAACTTTTTTTTTTTAATGTACATCCGACAGGCACCATAATGGATACTGCAAATAACATAAATCCAGTAATTGTGTCTGAGTATAAACTCAAATTAAGACTAAACAATGAACTTATTGTGCAATCAAATTGAAACCAATAAAGTTACTTTAATGAACAAAAAAAAAAAAAAAAGACAAGATAAATACAACTAAATAAAAGATCTATAAAATGACTATGAATTGTAAAATAATTAAAAACTATAAAATAATTAAAGAATAATTTTTAAAAAAGGGAATGAAAAAGTAAATGAAAAATCTATAAAATAATTAAAAAATAATTTAAAAAAAAAGGAATGAAAATTTCAAAAAAGCCACAATTGCTTTAATGCAAAAGCCAATAAAAAAAAAAGCAAACGAAAAAAAGAGCGAGAACGAGGCTTTAGGACTGAAAACAAGTCTACGATAATTGCGGCTTATTTGTAGATTTATATCACAGCACTTAAGGTTTAGATATATGCCACACAAACTACCGCAGGCCCGCACATACGCGCGCACACACGCACGGGCAGACAGACAGACGGACGGCCACTTTTAATGAATTCCCTGCACAGAAGACCAAGGATTTGAAATCTATTCTTTTTTTTTTGTGCTTACTTCTAAGCTTTCCTCACAATGATACGTGTGTTTGTTTACAAATTACGTAAATAAAATTGAATTATTACTAAAACAACTTGACAAGTTAACTTTTATCATAAAAGAAAATATAAATAATTATATATGTATGTTCCCTCTTAAATCATGTGCATCGTCGTAGGGAGATTAGCAACAAAACAGACAAAAAAAAAACTTTACGTACAATAAGTGAAATAAAGAGCAATGATTTTATTATATGTAACTAGAAAACATACAAAGCCTCTCATGGAATAATAAACACAATCTTTTCTACGCATACCATTGTCGTCGCATAGGCACACAATTTTAATAAAGATGAGTGTTTTTTTTTTTGTTTTGTTTTGCGAATAAAACAATTATGCAGATATATAAGTTTTATGTAATCGTTTTCTTTTTGCTTTTTTTACTTCTGTTAAAATGATCGCGGTTAACACAGCTTTTTCCTCTTCTTCTTCTCTTTTTCTTCTCTTCTGCTGATGTTGTTTTTGTATTAAAATGCATTCATCACACATGTATTATACATTAAACAGCAACCAGCAATTCATTAACATATGTATATATATATATATACAAAAAAAAAAAACCGAAAAAAGATCACTTTTTTTAAGGTTATGATTATCAGAGTGTTGTGTAAAAGCTTGAAGTTTTGTATTGAGAAAAAAATAAGAGGAATATTTTTTATTTTGGTTTTTTTTCAAATCTTCTTCTACGCGATGATAAGCGTGGGCAGTGTTAGAGATATGTATATATATATATATTTTTTTTTTTTATTTATTTTGGATTTTGTTCTTAGGAAGCGTTACAAAAATTTATTTACGTTTTTATATTTTTTTTCGTTCATCAGACACTTTCTTTGGTTTTTTTCTTTCTTTTTTTCTTTTCTTTTAAATAACAAAAATGCAATGTTACGTTATCACGATTAAGATTTGCTTTTTTTTTCTTTTTTTTTTTTTTTTTAATAATAAATTTGTTTTTTTTTATATATATTTAAAAAAAGAATTTAATAATACCGCTCGTGGATATAAAAATATTTGCATAATTTACAGCAAAAGTAAGAGATTAATAATAATAATAAAAAAAAAAAAAGTTAAAAATTTGCAATATTTCTGTACAAAAGCCGACGTAACGAATTATTTATTTATTTATTTTTTATTTATTTATTTATTTTTTTTTGTTTTTTTTTTTTGGAATACAAGTGTAACCGTCAACGTTTCAGCGAACAGTGGCAAAGTGTTTGAGAAATCGACAGCAAAACGTAATACTGTTTTCACATAGACAGAGCAAATACAAAATAAAAAAAAATAAAAACACATACATACATGCTCGCTTAAAGGAAAAGTAATGCAAAGAAAATCAAAAACAAACGAGTAACACACAACACACAACCAGTCGAAGTCAAGTCAGGTCGTTGATAATAAAAAAATTATACAAAATCAAATGTAAAGAGAGTCAAAAAGCAATGAAAAGTAAATGAAAATAAACAAAATAAATGAGAAAAAGAGTAAAATAAACAAACGGGAAAATATGGAATGCTCTTAAAAAGAATCTTATCACACACACACACACACACACACACACACACACACACACACACACTAAATATATGAATGAATGAAATTTCCTCCTCTTTCGCAAAAGAGTAAAGCTATGAGAAGCGCATGCGGGGTAATAAAGAGATAAAAGTGAGATAAAAGTAAGAAATTTTCATTTCGCGTTGCCGAAAATATTGAAAAATGTCCAAAAAAAACAATTTTAATTATTCATTTTCACCTATGGTTATTGTAGACATATAAAATTTTTATATATATGTATACATAAATATATATATATAAATGAACATATATATAGTATCGCTACATTGAACAATAAAGCATTGAATTTCAAAGCTACTGTAGAGCATTAGTATTTATCAGTGATACGGTATTCGCACAGTGATAACCACTACATAACACGGCGTTTATACTACAGGGAAGCTATCAGACCAGATGTTTTTCTTTGCTTTAAATTGACTACAAACACTTGCCACTTAATTTGTAATAATGAAGAAAATATTAATATTTTTTATGCAATTATTTCAAAATTAAACAAAACTTATGTTAAAGAGGGAAAAAGTAAGAATAATGCTATTCATTTTGAAGAGACATAGGGAGAGGTGAAAAAGTAAACAAAAAAAACAAGAGATTACAAAGAAAGTTAGAGTATGAGATCCTCGCAAATCATGCGTTGACACCTTGCCTGTGTGTCATACTTAAGAAATTTTGCGTGGATTCAACAAATTCTGCTTCAGCAGTAAATAACGGGTGTGATGGCACTTAAACAATTTCTCATTGCGGATATTAGTGCGTTCTCTAAAACACTGTGAATAAAATATTTCTTAGGTAACTGTTAAACACGCCTATTCTGCTATCCTCACTTAGTTAAAATACACAACCAGATCCATTGTTGATAACGAATAGAAGAATAGATTCATCTCTCTCTCTCTCTCTCTGTTTCTCAAAATTTTAATATTATTATGATCTTATCTAGAAAAGTATATTTGATCTAATTTTGCCTCGTTTTTGTTCTTGTCACTGTTCTTGCAAAGCACTAGCATCGTAAGGCTAAAGGCTTAGTTGAAAACTTTACCGCACTCGAGATTTGGACCCACGACCATTGAATTGTTAATTGAAAACCTTTGTCTGCCTACTTCTCCACACAGGCGGATGAACGGTGCTACCTTTCGAATTTACACAACCCTACAATCATTCATATAATGACTTGTCAGAAAAGAAAGGCGTTAAAGGGTCGAAAAAGTGTTCCAATCCGAACTATTTTGAAGAACGTTCGCTATTGTGCCAAAACACAGTCAGTGTAGTAAATTTCATCAAACTATCTCAAAAATTTGCGCCTTGTAGGTTGAATACAAGAAAACATAACAAGTACAGGCAAGCCCTTCTAGGCGTTGCATATATTCGCATAAACTTAAAAAGCAATTTTGGTAGTGGCGTTCTGCCTGCAACCGCTAAGCGGTTAAGATTTACGATTTGGAGGGAGATAATAAGTCAAGCTATAGGAGAAATAATGACACACAACCATTTACTGGCTGTAGCTATGCTGCGTCAGCCGAAAATTTGGAACCTAGTAGAAGGCGTAAGTAAAATCATAATGCAAAAATTTCGATCAGAAGAGCGCTTACAAAGACTCGCATAACAACGTGACAAACCGTCTGAGTTGACTCTTGGCCGGCCAATTCTCCTCACGTAATATTTGATAGTGATTACTGGAGAATTGCCCGCGGACGTCGAGGATGCGGTGAAGGTCCCACACCAATTTGAACTATTAATGATTCCCACCAGGCATTCTGTCCATTCAACCCTTCCGTACGCATCCAATAATTCTTTTCTAGAGCATCAGTCTTACTTTTTCCCCGGTGACCGAAAGTTGGTAACGCACCAAACGAAAATTTTTGTAAGAATTTAAACAAACTCTTTCCCGCACCAGTATTACGATACCAGCTAACAAATATATGTGAAACCACTGCGCTTTAAATGTGAATTTGGCTGTGAGAAAATGAACTGACTTTGGATGATCAAAATTATATAAAAAATCGTCAATGCCTTCCAGCTTTCTCTGTTACAATCTGAACAACGTGTCTAATATATCATCCACACAATTTCGATAATTGTCATAGGATTACGGAAAATATTTCATTTTAGTAAAAAAATATTCAAAAAAAAAAAAAAAAAAAAAACTACTTAACACATAATCGTATATTTAATATACTCTTCAATTGAAAACACTCAATTTATATAATAATAGGTTTGGAGAGCTCTTAAGACAATGAACAATTTACTCAACTCAAAATAAATTGTTTATAATTCATATAACAGCAACAGACTGCACTTATTATGTCTGTACGTACGTACAAACAAACTACACGACTAAAAGTTTTTGGTGCTTTTTCTTTTCTTTTTTTTCTTATAGTTTTTCGTTTAAAGCATTTGTTTTCCAGCACTGATAAGGCGATAAGAAGCAATTAACACACAAAACAATTGCTGAGAAAACGTATTTTAGTAATTATCGTTAAAAAAAAAAAGAGACAAAAAAAAGAACAATTTTCTTTTTAAAAAATCCATCCCATATCTTTAGCTTAAGCATTTTTAACAGCGTTTATAAAACAAAGCATTTTATTAAACAGCATCTTTTCATTGTATTATAGTACGACTCGCTACCGTTTGCAATAAACGACTGATGTTATGAAATATGGATATATGTCTACATATATACATGCATACATGTATATATATATTACATAATCGATAACCGGCGTATGATTAATGAATTTAATGTAAAGGGAAAATAACAAATAAATCAAAAATTTGCACTTATGACAAATTTTGTCTGAATCAAGTCTGCTTGAAAAAAAAGTTCAACTGCAGAAGGAGAATATAAAAGTTGACAGCGGAAGTTATTATATTGATTATAAGTGCATAATGGTTATTTCTCTGAAAGAATTTTATGTGTAAATTTATCGCTTTAAATTGTATAATAAATTTTATACCCTACACTACAACATCGAAAAAGAGTTGAGGTATCTCAACTCACTTGCTGGACGCCCACTTAATAAACTCAGTTTTCGCTTCAGAATCACTTTCTCGATCGATCACATCTAGTCTGTCCGTCTGTCAACTTGGTTTTCTTGTGTTTATCGTGCAAAGCGGAAATTTTTGAAAAAATTTGGTGTTTTAGCCCAAGGACGAACGCTATTGAAAACGGTTCGGCTCAAACCACCTTTCCGATCACTTACCATATAGCGTCTTAGTTGAAAAAGTTGTAACATAAATAGCTATAGGGAGGGTTAGGGTATTTAATAATGAGCTCTGGCCCACTGTATCATTTTTTTTTTTTTTTTGGTATTTAAGAAGAAAAAACTTTTCTAAAAGAGAGAAGAGACAAAAATAGAACACATTAAAATAATTTCCCTAAAAGTATGCTATAAAGTTATAAAAGAAGGGCATTTTTAAGGGTTAATAATACCTGAAAGACTTTGCACAGGCTTGAATTATTTATGTGGCATAAAAAGTAGACTCTTCCCCTGAAGGTCAAAATTAATCATCAAATTATTGCCACTAAACCCGAAAGCGTTTTCTCGATGACCGTACCTTTACTTACCTCGAATCTAACGAACTAATCGTTTCCAGGTGTGAAATGTAGCTTCGTAATAAAATTCTCTAGTGAGCCGCGTAATATTTTTAGTCTGATTCTATTTAAAGGACTTTAGGGTAGATTTTTAAGATGTTTCTTAGGAAAGAATTTTTTTTTTTTTTCTAATATGACTCAGAGCGTGCTGCTTACAAGCGCGACACGACGATAGTAGGAAAGAAGAAGGACAAGGGAAACAAATATATGGAGTAGCCGCAGCTAGAGTCCTTATCGGGCAAGTTATCGCTTTTACTTCCTGACTGTCACTCTACCTAGGCCCAAACATGATTGAAATTTGCACCGGCGAATATCGACTTGCTAGTCGCGACTCTTATTAACTAGATTACGCGGTAGGAAAATAATTTATTTTTTGCCGAAAATCGTTCCCATTTTTGTCTAAAAAAATCCGTCTCAAATAATTGATCTTTCTTTCATAAATACATTCAAGGATATAATCACTAATTTCGGCCTGACAACTTATCTCCCACCCTTAAAGAGAAATCATCATCATCTGACGATTTTTTCTTATCTTAAACAAAACAAAAAAAAAACGGATGACGTTTCAAGTCTGAGTAAAGTTAGCCCCCAACGACACAAAAAGGATATTTTCCGACGACTTGCGGCGTTACATTCAGTTAGTTTTTATTCAAGCGACTGCCAAAAAGCAAGATCGGATCATCGAACGCTTGTATTTTTTTAGAAGAAAGATTTTGTCTTAAAAACCCACTATAAAAAAGGTATTTACAGCTCCTTCTTCTCTCGTAAAAATAAATAAAATTTAAGGCCCTTAGCAACACGTGCCGTTTGGCAGACAGATCACAATAACTTTTTTTTTTTGCTTTTTTTTAAATCGAATTAAATATGAAAAATTCATATTGCTTAACGACAATACGAAAAAAAAGAAAAGAAAAGAAAAGAAAAGAAAAAACACGTACCCAGGTCTCATTCTTAACATGGATTCATATACGAAGACCACCGCCAAAAAATTAAAAAATTCAAAGATCATTAAAAATGCAAAGGAAAAGAAACAAAAAGACACAAAAAAAAAATAAATGCAAACAAAAACCAAATTCTCCACATCATTTAAACATGTGTGCAACAGAATGTCGTTGAACTGTACGATCAGAAGAAGTTTTCTTTCAGGAGCGTTCGCTTGCAGACAGCTACACAATATGTATGACGCTCGACACTGCAATACAGTAGCGAATGTGCAACGAAAATAAAAGAACATTAAAATTGAAACGCCTTCCGTTCGCTTATACCATATATATACATATACGCAGTGCACACACGCATAACCCACATATTGATGAACGTTTTAAAAACAAAATCAAAAACAAAAGAAAAATTAAAGGTTACGTTGCTAAAAAAAGATCAGGAGTTACTAACTGCATACAGCCCTAGCGACACATACAACAATTGTCATAACAGTGCTGCAATCGCAAAGATATATGATTTTCTGTGTCCCGTGATTGTGTTTTTGTCTTCGATTTAAAGAAGCAAAACAATAAAGGAAAAAAAGGAAAAAAACCCCAAATATTCGACTCGAGATGAATTTTAGATACGCGTCGCGTTAGGCGATTAAAAGAAATCGCCCCTTTGGACTATTTCGATGCACATGTCATAGAAATATTTGCTCAGAATTTCAAGCTGGCAGCAGTTATAGATTTTAAAGCCTTTCTTGCCTTTTCCTCTACGTATTACTCTTCCTATGGCAAGGACTGCGCTTACACCAACAGGCGTTGGTAAAGTAAAAAAAAAGGTCAGAATGGACGCATGTTGGTTGCTGTTGTTATGTAATTTTGGTTTTTGAAACCAAGTTTCACTTTTCTCAGTAAACAAATAGATCTGTCCCTGCTGTATGTCTGTCTTTCGATAATAGACGTTCACGTAGGATCTCGACTATTCAATACTACCGCGACTTCTAGGGCCGAGTTATGAGGAAAAGCAAGCCTTTTTTGGATTTGTAATTCAAATATAACGGCAAAATTAATATGCCTCTGCGCTTTAGTAGGCAAGCTCGCATACATTCTAATTAATGTAGTTCTGTGCAATGAGAAGAGCTTCTCATGTATTAAACCAGATTTTTATAATTTATATCTGTTCAGTAATGAAGAAAGGGACATATGCCAAAGATGCAAGTGTGTTCATTTGTCTATCCTATTTGTAACCATACGATTTTGAGCTCACATTCAGAAAAGATTTGGTCGAAGCCGTCCATTTTTCGCCAGAAAATTTTGAACAAAAAGTTTTATTTTTCAACACCCCGTAAAAGATTGGCAATGGAAATAATATCGATGGAAAAAACGGGAGGAACATATACAAGCTTCAGGCATTCAAGACCTGTGTGTCAGGAAAGGATGCGTAAAAGTTAAAAATAAAAGCGATCGCGATCATGTCAGCAGACTATGGAAAAAAAAACATTGCCGTTAAAAATGTGCTTCATTGCTGCTATTCAGGATTCATCCTGATGCATATACCCGTTATATTCGCGACGGAAAGAGTGACATACGAGTAAGTAAAATCCTTAAATACTGATTGCAGATACTCGATAGATGAGAATGGCTTACCTACCTTGATGACTAAACCGTATAATGCCTCTGGACGCAACGGTTTATCTAAGCGTGAAATTTTGGCTCCCAATAAGTGAGACAAACCATATAACTTAGCGGTCTCACTAAACGTGGAATACCAAATCGATTCAAAGTGTGTGGCCATAGAATACATACTAGAACACCCCCCCTACCAAGCACACACTATATGACACGACAAGCTGTTTTCGACTTATATGAATCTCCAGTGCACGAGTCTCTTCCATCATACAAGTACACGAGCCATTCATAGCTCAGCGATCGGCTAATTTCTCATATTATACTTACGCTAACTTTCTTAGTCTTTTAATAATCAGGCTTAAGTACTGTCTCTGATGTCAATTTCTATTACCGTTGGGTAGTAAATTTTTTTTTCACTAGAAGGAGATAGAGAGGGGGAAGTGTATAAAAATTTATTAATTCATACTTTCTTTCTGTCTTATTTTTTTGCCGTGTTATACGAGCCTCTTTTAGCGAATTATGCGAACAAGGTCACAATTTTTCCGCCTTATTGTACGAATTCAGGCTAGACGATAACGTGTTACAGGTCCTTTATATATATATATCTTCTTATTTAAAGTACAGTTATGCATCGATTTTCGTCGTGTTTTCCTGTTACTCTACTGAGAGTAAGCATTGGTATAACTTTCGGGCTTGACGCCTCAAATTTTAAAAAGTCATTTGGTCCTCTAACTATTATTATAGATAGAAGAGGTTTAGAATCAGTTGCTTATCAAGCACATGTAAAATTTAGCAGCAATATTTAAAATGATCCCAAAAATGTTTCCGATCATGTCGTCATAACTTCGAAATTCTTTTTCGCTAGTGAATGATGTACTAATCACTTAAAAAAGGAAAATAAAAAAAATATAAAAAAATCTTTTATGATTATTATGAAGACATTGCGTGTCAATTGCTCGCTTTAAACCATGCATATACTTATGTACACACAGTACTGCGTACGTAAGTATGTGTACACACAGTACTGTGTACATAAGTATCCCTGTGCTTGTTTCTTTTTTTCTTCTCTGACGATTCTCATAATTAAAAAATCGCAAAGACTTGTTTATGATGTTCCTGACATATATTTTTGGCAAATGATTTGTTGTTATTGTTTACAAAAAAAAAAAAAAAAAAAAAAGCAAAGAAAAGGACTTACATTAAGGGCAAGCAGAAATTTAAATACTCTACGATAAGGTTCCTTAAGGCCTTCGTTTCACGATTAGGAAATATGTTACGAAAATTTATCCTGTATTAGATGAGTACATGACATAGTTACGCTCTTAACTGTTTTCGCCTTTTATCGAATTGATGCAAATTCAACGAACAATATTCCCATCGTAAAGAAAATCCCAAGAATTTAAGTCAAGTATCAAGCAATTTACTTCTTCTCTTCAATATATATACGAGATTTTTTCTGTTCTGTTTGATCAACCGATGAGACGACTTTTAGTGCAATCCTTTTTAGCGTAAGGGTAACCGAAGCAAAGGCATAAACAAAAATTTTTACGACCCTGCACTGTCAACACGTACTGATGGACATGTGTCGATTTAGCCATGGCAGGCTGTAGGCAGGCTGTAGGCAAAATTTTTTATGAGAAAATAAAAGCAAATGCAGCGAAAAAGATAAATAAATAAAAAAACCAAAAAAAAATTGTTTCTCGCGGTAGACTGCTTGATAATGCGAACCTGTTTTCAGCCAGTGCACGATGCATCTTGATACCTCTGTTAGTCTGGTTGGTACCACATAAATTGAAAAACTGATAGAGAAAGGCATAGCTACGCACAAATTAGCGATGAAAGCTTTTCTGATATGAAAGACTTGCTGTGCTCTTGAAATTTTAGCTAAAATTAATGTCCTGTCTTATTATGACTTTAGAAATCCTCATTATTATTAAGCAGCGTAACTCTGACATACGAAATTTTAATTGTCATTATGGTGCAAAGGATAAAAATCCAGTTTCCATTAATGTTGAGAAGAAAAATTTCACTTTTTTGTTCTGCTCTACCTCAATGGAGCAGTGAGAAGCGGGTAATTGTTGCTGACATTAGGGTCCTTTATTGTTATGACATTTCACTATTTGACTGGTCTTATGAATCAACTACAAAACTTACATATTTGTTTGCCTACGATCGATTTACGGAAGTTTTAATTTTCTGGTTTTGTTTTACTCAGCACCGGACGATATGAATGTGGATACTACTATGGATATATATTTTCGCTTATTACGCTACTGGGTCCTTGTGCGGTTCGTCTGTTCATCCATTCACGGCTACGTCTGTTATTCGGCTTCTCTGTTCATTCGTCCGTCCGTCTGTCCACGCGTCTTTCTCTTCAACTCCATTTATTCGTTTTTTCATCCGTCTGCCTGCTCCTCTGCCTGTTCATTCTGTTTCTTCATTCGTACGCCCGCCTATTCATTCATACGTTGCTACATCCGCTCGCCTATTCTTCCATTCTTCGCTTCATCCGCCTACCTATTTATTCGTTCGTCGGCGAGCTTGGAAACAGAAAACTTGACTTTTTATACAAAATTAGACAATGGTTTGAAATGGGACTGGTCCGCCTGAAACTTTGTCGACAGCAGACGAGAAAACTTATGCTATAAATCATCATAGATATTAATGTACGAAGTAAGAGTTTTAGCAACACGTCCACAAAAGTCCAATAAGCTGAAAAGGCCTTAACTCAAAAGATATTGAACAGAAAAACTTGAAATATTTCCAAGAATCAGTTGAAAAGTTATTGCAGCAAAAAGCTGCTAGCGGCTTGCTAGCGAGCCGAACACGCACTCACAATTCACAAAACGTTTTATAATTTCATTCCCCAGTCTCAACTACTCATTTTCAAGGGTTCGTTGCAAACTGCCTTGTTTTAAAATTAAGGCATCAAGGCGTGGCTTTACGATTTTTCTACCCAACTTACGAGGAGCATTAATTTCATTTACCATATGTTTGCAGTGTCTAGCAGTAAAGAAGTAGTATGATCACATAAAAAATTTATGAAACGTATCTTTATAAGTTCGAAAATAGGAGATAGCTTCCAGCCATCCATAATAGCATGCCTCAAAGTCCGAAGAAGCAAGTTCAAAGTGTAAACCTAAGTTCATCTTAATCTCTTCTTCTTCCTTTTCTCGATTTGAAAGTTATCGAAAGCCTTAGTAGAATTTCGGAAAAAAAATCAAAATTTTCAAATCATTATCTGAGTTGATTCAAACCATCTGACCTGACCTGACCGATGGTTAATTTTTATAGATATTTGCTTGAAACTAGATACATACGTGCACATTCGGATGCAAGGACAAGGCCAAGATCAGGACCTATTGAATTTTTTTAAGTCGTTTTTACGAGCATTTTTCACGCGACGGCGTGCTTTGAGAGAGTCATTATGAGAAGTGGTACGTAATGGACGGTTCTTACCCCTCCCGTAGAGTGATTTCAGCATCTGCGAAATGTTTGTATCACAGTTTCAATGAATCCACACTTAAGTGTAGGTAGCAAAAATCTGAAATAATATATTTATGAGTTGGTAACTTCAACATTTCTGAAATGCTTTCTCTAAGTTTTCTCTTCCTTTCATGTGTTACAACGGATTTCTGTATGTTACAAATGAATTAAAGAAATCGTTATAACCTAGCTATCCTTCTCTATTGGTGGTTGATTATGAAAATATCATATATGGCTATGTTTTTATGTTTTGGTGATAGATTCAAAGTGAATGTCTCAACTACAACGGAACCAGTTTTAAAAGTCAAACCTCGCCGGCCGGTAGATAGCTTTAGCTTTTTGTTTGTTTTCCTTTTTTCCACATTAACTTAACTCTTTTTCTTTTTCTTATTTTTCAATTACTATTCAAAGCGTTTTTTTGTTTTTCGTTGCTGTATTTACAAAACTATTACTTTTAGTTTTTATTTGATTTTCTACATAGCTAAACTTTTTCTTTTCTTTTTTTTTTCTTTTTCTTTTTTAGTGCTACTAACCATAACGCACGTAGGCCTTTTGAGTTCTATTTTTTTTTTTTTCATTTTTTTCGTTTACCTAAATACATAAAATGAATGTATTTGCTGTTACGTGGTGTATTAGTGATCGATTTTTATGTGAGCATGCATTTTAATGCATTTAAGCGATAGCTTTGAAAATTCATTTCATTTTTTTTTTTTCTTTTCTTTTCTTTCCTTTTTTTTTTTAATTATGCAAAAATATGCAAAAAGAAATATGTTTATGATCCTAGCATATGCAGACATAAGCTTTTCGTAAAGAGTAGAGGCATTCCATAACTTTTTGTTTTTAGGCACAGAGTTTTAGAGAATTCTGATTTTAGGATCTTAATGTATTTGAGTCATGACAAAAAGATGCTTGAAATTTCACTAAAATTTATTGTTTGCTTCACATTTATTATCTATATAACTAACTAAGATACATATCTTTGGAAGAGGGAGCGAGCGAAAGAGAGAGAGAGAGAGAGAGAGAGAGAGAGAGAGAGAGAGAGAGAAAGAGAGAGAGAGAGAGAGATATTCTTTTCAATTATCCGTAGACACGTTCTTATGTGTTAGCATTACTGTGCATTCTAATCTTTGAGTAAAATAAAAATCTACTGCGCATATATATATATATATATCTAGTATTAAGTAAAGCACTTAAAATTCCCACAAATACTCATATACTTAAGAAAAAAAACAATTTATACCCATATACTATGTACCAATAGAATCATGTTACGTAGTTATTGTTTTAGTAGACGATTTCAACTAGTTTTTCGTTTTTGTATGCAACAACTATCTCTCTCTCCACTTAAAGAGCATTTATTGTAAAGCACGGGCCTTAAATGATTTTATTGCCAGCGTAAATCTATGTGAAATATTCTTTCTTGTCTTATAACATTTATCTGAATGCATTGTTTAATGTATTTTTCTGCTATAATTTCCGTGATTGTCTGGAACTTTTTATTATTTTTTCGCTTTTTTTCACTCTTTTTTTTTTATTTTAAACGGGGGCTCGTCGTTGTACAGCTAGCTCAGCTCAGCTTTGATGATTCAATATTGAAATTAATAACGAGCGTATTACGCGACTTCTACTGTTTACTCAATTAGTTTTACTTTAATCTTTGTAAAGGTGTTAAGTTAGTTCGTCCTTTTGTAACAATTACCTCAACACAAGAGATTTATTTATTAAAAATGAGCTTCGAGTTGTAATATCATCTGATTGTTTGATGTCATTCATGTCATTATCTTCATTGCCATATGATATCATATCATTATTCCATATTCCACGATTGATATTTTTTGCATTTTTTTTTTCTTATTATAATTTATTGTTTTTACTATTACTAGGGTTAGCCTTACATCGCCAATGATATCATCAGTTCAATAGCATTAACCTTGTAATTTAAATCAAAGCTCCTAAAAGGCTGCTATGTTAAAATAAAATGAGACATTACAACAAAATGCTTTGTAGGCAAGGAGTTTTGACGTCAACATTTCACTAAGAACACCTTAAAATAAAACCTACTTTAAATTAAACTGAAGCATGTTGACCTCAGAACTCGATTAACAGCACCTAAAAGGCTGCTAGTTTAAATTAAACTGAGGCATGTTGACATCAGAATTTGACTAAGACAAGCTAAAAGGCTGCTATCTTACATTAAACCCAGACATGTTGACTTCAGAATTTGAGTAAGAGCACCTAAATTAAACTGAGACAATGTAGTAGAAGGCTTAAGAGCGCAATTCAAATCGTTCAGATGAAAGATACGAGAAACCACGTATTGAAAGCTAACTATTCCTCATTCAGACATACCATCGAGTGCCTAATGGTGAACAGCTACTGTGTTAGCAATCTAAGTGATCTAAGTTAGGCAAGTGAGTTATGATGGCCTCTGCTAGAACCTTTTAGTTCTCTGTGAAAAGGTAGTCTTTTCTCACTCTTGCACAAAAGTAGTTATTCCGCGAAGCTTGCCTGGGCCATCCCATCTCTTCTAAATATTGTTGCATTCAAGTCTCCGAGAAATTAAAAAAACCTATGTTGACTTCAGTACGTGTACTTTCCTTTTTCCACCTTGTGGAGAAAAAAAATTCGCAACCCTTTCTCCGCCTTTCGTATAAACTCTGGTTTCCGAAATTTCCAGCGCCCTAGTCAGGCTATTGATTGTGAACCCATGGGTTAATCTTGTGGGTTTTTTCCGTTTAGGTTAGATTTCCCGTATAAAGAATTTTGCAGGGTCTTTTGCTTTGCCTTATTTGTAGTATATTGCGTTACGCTGACACCAAATACGACCTTCTCGATAGTGAAGAAAAATACGGCCGACAGTGATCCATTTCTCTAAGTTCTACAAATTTGTTGATCGATCTTTTTTTCTGGTCCATATCCGTAAAAAACAAATTAAAAAGTGCAAGGCCAACCATTGAGTCACGTCACTTCCGAAACATTTTTCAATTCCATTTTCATTCAAACTATATGGGAGAAATGATGGCACGACATCAATATCCCGAGGGATATGTCTAGGACATGTGATACAATAACAAAAAACACCATAGCTTGGACAGATACATCACCGACAGACAGGCTTAAATCGGAAAGTCGGAAAGTGATTTTCAAACCGATTGGCATAGTAGCAAGCTGATCGGCCTGTGTCAAGTCACTTCGTCAGAACTTTATATGTTCTTACCACAGCTGATATAGTGTGCAACAAAAACACTATTCACTCTACTTTTATGTGATGCTTCGTACAAGCAATTACGTAATTTGAATTGAATTGAATTTGAATTTCTTTTCGCAATAAAAAAATAAAAGTGATAATTTTGTAGTAAGTGAATAAATTGTTGATCAAACATGTTGTAAAAGATTAAATTAACCGTTAAGCATGTTACGTTCTCGAGAATCAATAGCCGACCATGGTTTTGGCAAATTGGTAATGAAAACTTATTAACACTTTACGAATAAGTGATGAGCGTTAAAATCATAAATCATGCCAAGTCATCGAATATTAGTTGTTGTTGTTGTTGTTGTTGTTGTTGTTGTTGTTGTTGCACTTTGAATAAATTTCCTAATAACCCTAACGTTGATTGCTTAGTACGGCATTCATAACGTGTCAAACATGACATATTATTATAATATTTTCGTTTGCCACCATCCAAACCCCCCCCCTCCATTCCTTCCCCTCCACATATCTATCTGAAATGTTTGCTTGCAAGAAGACGATTACAGTAAGATCGTAAGCTAAAAAGAAAATATTAATAAGTTGAACGGCTTTATAGCTCCAACACTTGTTGGAAAATTTTACATAAATTATTTGACTATTTAAACGCTTCCATTTTTAGCTTGAAAAAATTTCTGCAGTCAATTTGTATATAAATCATTTTTATCATAAATTACGAACGAACAAAGTCTCCCAATATATTAAACCACTACAGTAACCAATAGAAGAGAAAACAAAAAAAAATTCTTCTTCGTCATATGAAACTTTTACTTCTATTCGTCTCTATTTACATGTATGCCTGCTACTTGATAACGTTTATAATAACATAATTGCATGGAAAAGAAAGAACAAAACGAAAAATTAAACCAACTTCTAACAAAACAAAATGCGCATTAAATTATTTAGAGAAAAAAGTTATAGAGCAGCAAACACAAGCAGCAAAATATGCTGATATTGCACACGCCATACCATATTGGATACCACAAAAAGCTATATAGGAGCGAAGAACAGGATGAGCAGCAGCAGCAGAAGCAGCAGTTGTAGCAACCAACAGACGAAAATTTATAAGTGCTTGAGGAAAATGGAAGATCGTAAAAAAGCTCTACAATTGCAAGTAAACGTACTTGAGTTTATATAGCAACACCCCTCGTTTTTAAATATGACAAAACTAACTATGAAATGATAAAATAAGTGGTTTGCCGTCTGTTTGTTTGTCGTTTCGTTGATACAATTGTTTAAAAACGAAAAAACAAAAAAAAAAAACGAAAAAAGAAATTCCAGACAGAAAATAATAAAGACTGACATTAAAACTATTAAAATTTCTTTAGAGTTTTTCTCCTTCAATTTCTTTCATAATTAGAAATTAAATTTGAAAATGCGAAAAAATTTCAAAAACATTCAATTAAAAAGACCTTTGAAAAGAATTCTTCGAAAATGTACCTCAGCTAAAGTGTGTCTCATGCTCCGCTCCGAAAGCTATACAATCGAAATCTATATCTGCCTCTAAAGGTTAAACACACCATTGCGCATTCGCTCCTCATGACGCATGGACGCGTGAAGTCTTTTCCGGACGCCCAGGGTATAACGTAGATAGGCTCCAAACTATCGTTAACCGCATAATACGTTTAGTTTATAGCGTCACACGTATCAAACGATCGTATCTTCTCTTTCATTCAAATTTTTTTCCCCAATTCTCTAAATTTCAAATTGCTTACCTATCTCTACAAAATCATTTAAGCTTGATATCCAAACCTTTTAATTGGATGACCGTACTTATCTACTTCGAATTGAACCCTTATCGTCACGTTTCTCTAACTCATGAGTCTAACAATCTTTTACTTTCCTTCTTTTTAAATATTTGGATGCCTTACCACTAAGTCCTAAATCCTTCGATGATCCTTTCAATAAGTTTACCGCACTGTTAAATTCATAACGTTGTCACTTCAGTCACTTAAGTTATAGTTTCTTATTGCACATGAAACGTATCTGTGTAACTAAGTAATAGGCCTACGGCTTTATAGCTACTTAATAAGTGGCTAAATGAAAATCAAATGAAATAAAATTGAACAGAAATCTTACCTAAGCTCGTTGTAATCATGTCTAATCTCTTATGCTGAAGAATTTGTAATCAAACCTGCTTTGCTTGATTATCTGACCTTTACTTAGATCATAGTGTTTTAATAAAGAAACTTTTGTGCAGCACCTATTTAAAGAGAAAGCATTTATCCAAAAATGACAGGCGTGTTAATAAATCAAAGCAAATACTTCTTCCTACCGAGACGATTTTACTTCGATTACATTGATAAAAAAATTATGATTGCGTAGAACCATCTATATGGCAAGGCATTTATCAATAATATTTTTGTGAGGCCCGGTTGGAGTCGTGCCATAAGAGCAACCAATAAAATGATAATTTTTCTTTTTTCATAATGACTTTGCAATCTATCTAAAAAGATAATAAGATAATAAGAATGTTATGACAAAATGGGGGTAAACAACTGTCCACAGATTCATTAAAATAATATAAAAAACAGAAATGGATTAATTAATAAATAGAAAATTCCACAAACGGATCTATCTTTCAATCTTCTTATTCCATTGAGAAAGATATTGCCGGGAAACTTACGTAATTACTCGATATGAAAAGACATTTTGAAGAAAACCGTTGCATTCGAGTTTTAACGCTTATGTATACTTTTATTGCCAACGAACCGCAGAGCATTAACAATTGCACGAAAAGTGTTAGATTAATAGTTTTGAAGTATTTCAATATAAGACTTACGAGCTCCATGTTCCCTATACTTTTATGCCATTGATCTAAACGGGTTGGAGGATACTTTCTTATAAAACACATTTATTTTATAAAATTATTGCTTATTATATTAATATACACCTAATTTTCTTTTTACACGAATTTACTTTTGCATAAAACACATTTATTACATTATATATTATATACACCTAATTCTCTTTTTACACGAACTTTTTGGAAAGCGAGTTAAACAAAGAAAATCTTTTTTTACACGAATTCTTGTTTTTTAACACGATTTTCAATATTCTATGAATTTTTTTTTTTTTTTGATGTTCCTATAAATTTTTTCAGTCTCAGTAACTTTGCGTTGTACTTCTCACAATTCAGTTGGATTTTGTGCGTATATGAGTGGGATTCTCCGACTTAGCCACAGAGTAAAGAAATAACGTATCATGAATGTAGCCATAGAGTAAAGAAATAATGTATTATGTGGGTGTTGTTTTGTTTAGTTCGGTTTTTCAAAGTATAATTTATTTTTTCGTTCTTTTTTTACACGAATTGTTTTATTTCAACACGATTTTCAATATTCTATTTCAATTTTTCGATTCTCACTTCTCATAAATATGCATTGTAACTTTGCGGTATTTCTCACAATTCAGTTGGATTTTGTGCGTATATAAGTGGGATTCCCCGGCTCGGCCACAGAGTAGTGTTTTGTTGTTGTTTTGTTTAGTTTGGTTTTTCAAAGTATAATTTATTTTTTACAATATATTTAATGAATTAAATTGTGTAATTGTGTAAATAAATTCTAAAGTAAATTGTAATAAGAATTTCTTAATTTTGTCTATAGTGTTTTTCAGTTCCTTTTTTGGTCTTAGGTGTAATTGCAAAATAAACCACTAAGAGCTAACTAGTAAGTGTTACGGCTCCATAAAATTAAATAATACTAATAAGTGTGGACTAATAAGCTGAGAAGAGAAGAGGGAAACATAACAAAAAAGAAAAAAACCTTTATCAAAATAAACAATAAGATTGTATCATTTGCCTGCCACTTTACATTTACTTTATAACAAGGATGAATGAATAAATCATTAACAACATAGAATGTCGCAAAATTTACAAAAAATTTGAATTTGCTTTCATTTGTGGGGTAAAGTATTGACAATCACACAGTTTGACACCTGTACAGTAGTACAAAAGGGATAATACACGAGAGAGCGACGCGTTTTTTCATTGTTGGACAACATGACAAAATTAATACAGGTTTGGCCATAAAAATTCGCAAATTTCTTGCAACGATGGACATATCAACTTAGCTTCGTCAACTGTGAAGAG
The DNA here is from genome assembly GCA_000688735.1 of Glossina austeni. Taxonomy (NCBI): domain Eukaryota; kingdom Metazoa; phylum Arthropoda; class Insecta; order Diptera; family Glossinidae; genus Glossina; species Glossina austeni. Next base: position 610,916 of record KK502464.1, on the reverse strand, counting down.
AGTAATTGACACGGCTGGATTTCTCTTTATGGGATTATTTGAAGTTGAAGTTCTATTCCAAAACAACCAGCGCATTGAAGGAAGCGATTCAATGCCGCGTCAACGAAATTCAGCCACATTTATGAGAAATAGCCACGGAAAATTTCGTTAAAAGAGCCAGTATGTGCCAGCAAAGCCGTGGAGACTATATGCCCGATGTGGTTTGGCTCACACTGTCCTATTCTATGTACATTATGATAATAAAATTTATAAAAAAAAAAAACTCTGTTTTCTATTTTATTCAAATCTTGCCCAAATGTTGGAACATAGTTATTCACACAATATTTCTAAAAATGTATAATAAAAAAATTTATTAAGAACACCAAAATGCCACAGAGTTACCAGACAAAAATAAGCAATGCAGACATGTTTCGCGCTTTCTTGTGATACACTTTTATGTAGCTTGCAAAGTATACCCAAATCTTTTTTACACGGTGTTTCTATACGATTTTCAAATAACACGATTCACCGATCAGAACAATTATATTTTTTTTTTTGATTTCAATTTTGTTGATTGATCAAGCGATGGCTTGAAATTTGCTACAAACGTGGAACAACATTTTCTTGCTCATGTTCCCGACATGGAACATGCATTAAAGACTCAACGTAACGTTAAGTTTTTTTGGATATCAAGAATTATATTAACAAATTGAAAAACCAAAAGAGCAGATGTTAATAGCAGACTTTATAACAACAAAAAAAACCAACAGAGACCGAACAAAATTCTTCTCAAATCTGAAAGTATCCCACATATCTAACGTGTATGACATAACTGACATATCCGTAATAAACTTGCATGCTCGTTATCAAGTAGCGATAAATAGTTGGGAAATTGATTTTCATTTCTAATTTCAATTTCAATTTTTATATGATGGACTTATGCACTGAATTTTCGCTGTACATTAATTTTTACTTTTTTTTCTTGTAATGACAATGAATGGATTTTGTCTTAAAAGTGTGGATTTTAACTTTTTTGCACGTTTTTCTAGAAAAATATTTGGAGTTATTTCATTTTACACGATTTTTTAAAGCAGGAATATATCACCAAATTTACCATATGTCGGATATAGTTTTTTATACGATTGTTTTGGCATGGATTTCTAGGGAAACATCTACCATCTACCGTGTAAAAAAAACTTGGTTGTAGTTCTGACTTTTTCCAAACTTAGACCGACGCCAAAATATAGCTTCCTATCTGAATTGATGGACGCCCGTGGTTACATTGTTTTCGAATTTAAGACTAATCATGGAAACAGAATAGCGGATGGAACCGTTTGTATAATTCCAATCCATCAATTAGATACCATTTTTGGTAACTTTACACTTCTGCCACCATCACAATGTCGTCTCGTTTTTAACTAAATTAACTAAGTAAGACACGTGGTTTCAGCTAAATGATACATATATAAATTCCGTAACACAAGTTTATAGAATAATGCAAGAAGAACAACCAACAACAGTTACACTTAATTGACGCTATAAAAATCTGCCAAAAAGTGCTGCAAGTATAATTAGCCCTGAATTTTACGACAAACAAAAAAAAAACAAAGACTCCTAGAAAATTAACGATTTAAACATAAAATGTTAACAACGCAAAAATTATCCTTAATATTAAAACATAAATTTCAAAAGTCTGCCAAACGTTATAATAATTTACACTGATTTTGTCAATAAAAAAGAAAAAATTACCGCATTGACTTAAGGGCATTTAAATTTTTGTTTCAAGCCTAAAAGTGTGCACATAAAAACAATAAAAGTCTGTGACATAATCTACCTACCTCCCTACCATTTATGATAAAATTCAAAAAGTAATGAAAGATAATTTAATTCTCAACTTTTTCTTCCTACTTTAGTAGAGTAATAAAATTTTTGAAATCAAAATTTACCGCAGACAGACGTCATACACATAAATAAATAACATACGCACATCGTAGTCACCGCTGAATTTTGTTTCGTTTGTAACCTTTTCACAAATTTTATATTATCTCGGGTTGTGGTTTTTCATAAGCAAGAAAACCCAAAACCAGGCGAAAAAAGAGAGAAGAAGAGATTAATTTTTGTTTTTTCATAACAAAAATATAGCGACAATAAAAGAAATAGTTGAGCTACAGGCGTTGATGATTTGAATTTTTTGATTTTGTAAGTTTAAGAAAACTTAACCGTTAAGTAATGATCTCTATTAACTAAAAAAATTTTTCTTTGCCTCTTCCGTAGCAAACTTCAGATTATCTTCTCTTCAGTTTTCTTCCTTTAAGTAGTTTTCAACTATAGTGGAGGAATGATTGCTATCAGTAAAAATTTGGGCACGACTGCTTTCTCACACAGACTAACTGTCAAGCTCATATTCATTCGAAATTACAGACAGACGTATTATATACGCTTGGTTAATGACATGCTTGTTATATATACGAATGTATTACAAGTGAAATGAGGTAACGAGTACACCCTCGCGTTTAATGGAAAACACAACACAAACTGAAAAATCCAAAGCAGATTAGCAATAATACTTTATTACCGTTAACTGGCGTCATAGCAACGAACGAAGAAACCTGAGAAAGGAAAGTTATATAAATAGAATTACAAATGAAATTTAAAGCCCAAAAATGAAATACAAAAAAGATACTTTGACGGCTTTATATTAAAGATTAAGTATTTTCTCCTTTAAACTCGTTTCAAACTCACAACATTCAGGAGCTGCTTAATTTAAATTAAGAATTTAATTTAATCGAAATAAACTAACTAAGCAAAGAAGAAATTTTTTAACCCCCCAACTAATAGGCAATATTTTAACAATTTTATGAAACGCCATAATTTAGGCATCAATAAAGAGCAATAAATATTATCAAGCGAAATATTCATTTTGTGTGTAAAAAAGTTCATATAAGTAAACAATTCAGTAAACAAAATTAATCAAATGTTTCCAGAGGGAAATATATAAGTATTAGCGCAGCTAGAGTTAAAATTGTCCAGAAGAAAAAAACTGATAGTGCCTTTGAAGCAAGATTTTGAGAAACGACGACTATAACATGGACGACCATTATTGATAGGGACAGAATAGACTGCTTCCATGGTACAGCGACTATACAAAGGCCCTGAATTCAATGTTTTCAAATTAAAAGAGATGTAATATTTTTCTCGAAAGAAATATTATCGGAGGACTCATTTCAATAAACCAACAGTCGTATTCGAAAAATACTATAATATAGACATCAAAAATTCAAGTTTAGAAGTTATAAATGTGTGATCTACTGCTACAAGATAAAAAGTAAACAAGTCAATATTTGCAAGTAGGAAAAACTGGTTTCTTTAGATTTAACTGTTTGAAAAAAAATCCTTTACAAATTAGAAGAACCCTAGTTTTCTCTTTTTATGACAGCCTAAAAGCGGACACTGCTACTCTTAAAATTTTTAATGCCTATATGTAGGCAATATTCTCTTGAATTCTTCTTCATTCATTTTAAGTGTATATATAGGCAACGTTCTCTAGAATTCCTTTCACATTACTATATATATATATATATATACATCTTTTTCAACTTCAAACCTAAAGGCCTAAAATTGCGATTACTCCCACAGAGCATGCGTTTTAAACAAGACCTTGAACTAGATACGAGTTCTCGAAAGCCAAGTACAAAAAAAAGGCAGTCAGAAATAGCATTTGTCTACATATTAAATTAAATGCCCATGTATTTAACGTTTGTACGCTATGCATGTATGTATCTACGGGAAACTATAGGCATTTGCAAAATATTCATCATTAGAAAATTAACAGAAAGCAAGAGTGGGAGTGTGATATAGAATATTACGTGAGAAAGGAGATGAATGGAGAAATTAATAGTAAAAGAAAATGTCTGTATACATATAAAAGACGAGTTTTCACTTTCTTAGGCCATTGACACGAAAGAATATAAAATAGTCCTTATGTAAAATGAGAAAATATGAGACTAGAAGGATAGAAAATGCTTCGAAATGGAATCAAAGAAAGATGAGGAAAACACACAGGCTACAACAAATAAAACATACACACATGTATATGATATGAATATATATTAATATTGCGTCAAATATTTCAAATTTATTTCGTAAAAGAAAGAACAAAAGGAGAGAAAACAAAAGGATAATTATAGTTGAAAAAATAAAAAAACAAAAAGGAATGTTCAAGTCTACGCTTTTTGTTTTTCTTGTCTTTTATACGCAAAAAGCTTTAAAAAATTGTTTACGCGTGTACTAATAATAGTCTCTCCCCCTAACCATTTGGATTATTCTTAATCTGCCCGTGGTATAAACAGCCTACACAAGAACAAGAATGATTGTATCAAGTAATATTGACATTCACTTTCTGGCTTAGCAATAAAAGGATACGATATAGAAAAGTATAAAAAGTAAAGACATGAAGACAAGCGAAATTTCAAATTCAAAATGACAAACACATATCGACCTAGATAAGTAAAATGGGCAATAAAAGCAAAGCTAAATATATATATATTTTTTTTACATAATCACACTTGGCAATGCAATGAATCTAGAAAAAGGAATAAATAGTGAGTTTAAGGTGGGCTTTGCAAGAAGGGAAAAAAACACAAATTTTCTGTCATTTGAATTCTCTAACCGTACCTTAAAAAGATTTGACTATTCTATCATTACATACAGATATTGCGTCAAAATATTTAAGCTAATGTTCACAGTATGAGCTCACGGGGAGAAAAGAACATTCAACGGAAGTTATTACCTTGATGTGGTTTCATCCTTATTTAGTCAGTAGTTTGAGTATTTCCTTCCTCGTTTACACTGTAACACTACGAAATTAACGTTGCATTCAAACATTAGTCAATCTATCAAAAGCGAAATGTGTGATGAAAAACAAATGTATAATGATGTACGGGTATACGTCTCAAATAAAGGTCGGGTGAAGACTTTTTGATAACCAAAAAGCAAAGAAATTGCTTGGTACTGATAAAAAAGTTCTTGGTCGTCCTTATGTTGCCTTGGAAAGTATCTGAGACCAATTTTAAGATCAACGTCTGCTACATGTGGTAATCTACACGTTTTTGCTTCCTATGAACGTATATGCGGTTCGATTACACCTTATTGAGAGCGTTGGAAGACTTGAAAACGCTGTTTGCCGATTCTACAATCTTTACATTTTCTTGTCTGTAGTGGGCTTATTTTTGGGCGTGTCATATCCTTTTTCAAAAGCATATCCTTCATATCCTTTTTCATCACATAAGAATATTTAGCTTACTATCTTCCTTTGTCATCAATAGACGAAACGCAAGTGGATGATGAGCCGCGGCGAATAGATCGGGGAAAATATGAAAATTCTGATTGAGAAAGAGAGAGAGAGAGAGAGAGGGGGAGAGAGAGAGAGAGAGAGAGAGAGAGAAGGCATATGCTTAGGATTTGCAAAATGATAAATAAATAGTTATCATAACAGCTATGCAGCTAACAAAGATTGCTTTCTGCGACTGGCCCACCTTTGGTAAGATTACCTTAGCAATTCTAGCTCATAAAAAGTGAAGTTAAATTGAAAAAAGTTAAACCATTAAAGCCATACGTATACCATGGGCGAGATTGAACTTTATTTCTCAATAACTTTTTGAATTTAGGCCGCTATGTGGGAAATGTCAGAATGGCCATATAGAGAGAGGTTTAGAAAAATATACCACCACCCTATCAAAATCTACTGCGTTCCCCACTATTTCTATCAAGCGATGCCAAGAGACACCTTTAAAATTTTCTCCGAGTTTAATCATTTCCCCACAATTAATTTATCTTTCTTCCGCGATATAATTTTTTTCCAAGTCATCCTGAATCTAAAAATATGCTTAGGATGTACCTATTGGTATCATGAGATGTCTTTTGATACCTTAAGGATTTCAGAACAGTGTTTAATATTAAACCGTTTTACATATACATAAATATCAACATCACTTTGGAACAACATATCAATTGTAATCTGATTAGGGAACACCGATTTTAGTTGTAACCGAAGATAGTTTGATATTTCCTCGTTGTTGCACTCCACTGTAGATCATTGCAGTGACTTGTTCCAGAAAAATTAAATAACGTGTTTTGTTTTCCAATCCTGGGAGCGAATTCAGCACTTGAACAGGTAAGAATTGTAAGTAAGGAAGCAGTAAAACCGTTTTTAATACTATTGCTTCTATAATTACTCTAAGGATCTCCCGAATCTCCCGAATTTCACGAAAGAAGTAGTTATTGTAAAAAATAAAGAAAATAAGCCCATATGAATAAAAAATCGGTTTTATACAATAAAAAATGGGGTCCTTGATTTTTTTTCGAATGTCAGGAGCCGGCATTGTTTCATGGCAATGCTACGATTTAGGCTTTTTGTAAAAAAAAAACGGCCGGAGGGAAGGATAAATATGCTTTACTATCAAAAGTGCGGAAGGCATTCATTGAAAACAGTGAAAACTGTTTCAAGCCAGCCGCAAATATCAAAGTGGATGAAGAGTTTTTCCCAACGAAAGGTAGGTGTAGGCTCACCCAACACATGTCCAATAAGCCCGATAAATTTGGCATCAAAAGTTTGTTACAATGCGGGGTTTTTTTTCAAAGATTGAATTTTTGTACATGAGACATTTGTTAGGTTAATGATAGTACACTAGTGTTTGGTTATCTTTCAAATAAAAAAATGAAGATCATACTTTTTAATTGTTGCTCCCATTATATTGTTGAAATTATTTATATTTAACTTATAATATTAGCAAACATTGTTAGCAATAACGTATAGTAATAAGCGACTATAAGCGAAGCCATTGCGAAACGTAATCTAGACTCTTGCAGTAAGTTACGTTATTTCTAAGTATTATAGCAACTCTGTTATTTTACTATGCAATGTTTTGATGGATCTTGTCACTCTCTGATCATTGCACAGAATTTCTACCTAAATTTCAGCAGGAGAATTCAGTTAAGCCTTAAACTGTAAACTAAAACAATAACATTTTCTAATAATCATTTCCAGGATTTTCATAATCGCCTGAGAGTTACATCATAGTATAACATATTGCGAAAAAAACTTAGGGATTTAACGCTAAAAGTTAAAATGAAGGTAATCGTCAAAATGAGAAATTATTTAAAAAAATTCTTTTTGCTCGATTTAAAAATCTTTTTCTCTAACTGAATATAACTTAATTGCCTTTCAAAAGACAGCATGAATTTATTCAATGAAGCATGAAAACGACAAAACCTTTCTAAAGCTGACATTTACTGTTAAGCGGGATTGCTAGGAAGGGGAACGCTCTCACAATTAAAGATATACAAAAACAGGAAAATTATACAAAAAGTTGCCTGAGCAATCGATAAATTTCTTACCAACACACCTCATAAACCGCAATAAATCGAATATTCTTACTGTTAAACTAGAGTTAAAACGAAAAATGCTTATAAGGTTAATGACATATTAACAATATGTTCAATTTGTCCTTGAAATATTCCGTCTTGAAAATTTTGAAATATTTCGAAAGAACTTTATGCAAAACTTTACAAATAGGTTTTCTTTGACGAGCTAAAGTTCACAAAAGTAAATTATTTTCAAAACTTTCTAATAAAGGGATTTGAGAACTTTTCGTAAGATACGCAAAACATGTGTTATGTATGCATGTTTTATGACATTAATAAAACTTTTGGGTTTTGTTTTTTCTATTTTTTTTACTAACATCATAAAAGTCATTTTTATGAAACAATTAAATAGAAATCAAAAAACGAACAAATGTTGCAGACCGCAATGAAACACGTACGCGATTAAAAGCATTTGTTTGTTATCACAGCCATAATTGGAAATTTAACCATTTATTTGATAATAAAATTGACTTTTTTTCATATATAAAATAAATTTATGTACAATATATTAACGCAATATTCTTATGTACTACAACACTTGAGGTACGGAGCATATTAACTTTGTGCAAACGATTGTAACATCCAGAAAGACTTGAGAATGACTCACCCTTCATTATGCCGGTCGATCCAGGGTCACTTTATGACTCGAACTAAGTTGTCTGTCCGTCAGTCAGTGTGGTTGCTGACGTTTGCCCATGCACGTTTGTGTTCAGTCTACCGTCACTTTTTGACTCGATCTAAGTTGTCTGTCCGTCAGTCCGTTTGGTTGCTGACGTTTGTCCATGTACTTTTGTGTTCAGTCTTTCAAGATATTTTGATGAAATTTTGGTAGACTGACCACTGCCCATTTTAATAAGTCGTGGCACAGAGTATATTAACTTTGTAACACGCAGTAGGACTTGAGAACGACTCATCTTTGACTACGCCGATCGATTCGAAGCTTGTCTGTCCGTCAGTCTGTCCAGCTTCTGACTTTTGAGAATGCCTTCTAAAAACTTTGGTTGGTGGACATATCACTTTTTACAATAAGACCTAAAACATCTACACGTAAGCACTATGTATGTATGTGTGTCTCATTAGGAAGCTGAACACACTTTTGCCGCCCGTGGACAACTGATCCCCTTACTGCACGCTCTTGAAAGCTATTCAAGACATAACGGGGTCCCGTCCGCGTATACTAATCTTTGGTCTGATACCAGCGGTGAACATGGTACGGATATCCGTTTGGGTGAGGTATTTTGTGCATCTTATTTTAAACAAGCCAAGCCCCACATGAATAGCTGAATAGACAAGAATCATTAGTGTTCGAATGGGCTCCCTATTCTCACTTCTCCTTGCCCATCACCGTGTTATGCGAACAGTCGCAATCCCCAGAGTGATTGGTGATATTAAAAAATGAAAAAAGGAAAGCAAGCTCCAGACACCTTTTGTCGAAAACTTCGAATACATGTTCCGTCTGGCAGACGTAATTTTATATTATCGTGTCCAAAGTTCACGAGATTTGCTCCACACCTTTAGGTGAGAATATACCAGGAAGAAGAACGGTTTACCTGGTATGCCAGTGAAAAAGTTTACTACTTTGCTTATCATTTCCGTAAGCAACTTGACGAAGCGTCGGCAAGTTTAGTGGAAAAAGTGTTTAATGAACTATGAAACGGAAATAATCTTAAGAAGAATAACAGGCTTGCTAAATATAAGCTCTATCAATGGAAGAATATAAGGTAGGAAAATCTTCTTCTTTTTGAAATTATTCCGAAATTTTAAATAATATGCAGAAAGAAGTTATGGGGATCAACTGTTTCTCGTTTTTAGAGAAAAAATTTCAAGCAAAAAAAGAAACCCTCTGACAGATGCTCCCATCAGAAAGTTGAAGAAAAATAATTTAAATATGAATTAAAAACGTTGCTGCTGTTCACGGAAAGACCGTTAAACGCAATTTAACATCCGTCCGTCGTGAACACAACACTATAGCAATATTGTGGGAAATTATGCGTAAAGATTTGTCTTCGCATTCATTGAAAAATTTATTTAACATAAAAGCTTTTCCTGCAACAAACAACAAACTGCTTAACAGGCCATGCATACGCCAATACCGGCGAATACCGGCAAGTGAAAGGAATTAAAAAACAATTTTTTTTCAATTTCGTGTTTTTTTTTTCATTTCTTTTAAATGTCAGCACACAAAACACAACTAAACGGTAGACAGTTACACTTGTTTCGTTACACTGCATTAAAATGTTTTTCTTAAATATTCAAACCTCCCTTAGACCATATTAAATAATCTGTTTTTCTTAGCGTGACACAATAAATTAATTATGCAAATATATGCGAACACTTTAGTCCCCTTAATTGCTTATTTGCCGGCAACTTTTCACTTAATTTAGTTTCGAATTGGAAAGCAAAGCCAGAGGAAAATCAACAAATTTTCTTAATTGTTTTTTTTTATATGAAAAACTTTTATTACTGGCAAACATAACCACTATCGCTAAATCAATTTCATACACGTTTCATACATTTGCTTGCAGCCGCGCTTAAGTAATCAATTAACGGATGGATGAACGGACGGATCTTTTTATCACGTCTCATCTACTTGTCGATTTTATCGGTCATAAGCTTCGAAACAATTAACGACAAGAAGGTGGACAGAGAGACGGACATAGGGACAAGTTGCAAACAAAGTAAAATCGTGAACGTATGTTCTTCAGGAAGCCTCCATGTGTTGCAAAGAGAAGAAAAAATCAGAATTTCCATTCTCTTCTTCTTAATCGGTAACGCCGTCTATTGAATTTATATAAAATATTTATTTAATATTTAAAAAAAACAAAAAAAAGGTATGTGACTATGTCGGACCACAGCGTATAAGTAATGTATTTAGGAGTATTAATCATATTGTAACACACGCATCACTATCATCACCTCGTCTCAAACAGTAAGCAGCCTATATAGAGATAAAGATGAAGAGTCTACTACACCACTACTTTTCGTACTTATAATGATTCGTTGATAATAATGAGAAGGCCATCGTTGCTGTGCGTTAATCTTAAGTGAAAAATAAGGCAATTAATAAAAAAAGGAAAAAAAAAACAAACAAAAGTGAATTTTTTTTATTTTTTTAGCAAACGTTTAATTTGGCAACAGTTGTCAAAATGAAATATTCCTGCTGTCTTAGTTCGTCATACGAAAGTGGTGGAACTAAAAGTGAAATTAATGTTTTATTTTTAAGAAAAATTTTTCAAATAGAAAAAACGAAGAAGAGAGGAAAATATTATTAATTATTTTATGTAAACAAGCTATTCGTACATTTTGTAAATATATTTATGGTTGAAATTTGTCACTTAAGAAGGGCATCTAAAAAATGTCTGTTAAGTCGATACTGTACTGAGCACTGTGCTGAGCACTGTGCTGAGCTACTCCGTCAGAGTTGAGAGCAATTACTTGAGACAGTTGAAAGCCTCCGCTTGAGTTACTTTCAAGTACCCTGTCAGCTTTAAATCGGAAAATTAATTGAACGAATTGTTCGCCCTTAGTTTTAAGATACGAAACAAATCTGATATGAGGAACCGTTGAAAATGGAATTGCTGTTACAGAAGTAAAGACAGACACATAAACCATGAAATAGAGGTCGGGGTAACTGGTAATAGCCATTTAACCTCTTGTCTTTCTACGCTGGCTTTATGCCGATATCATATTTCTTACATCAACTCGTATATCGCTGCTGGACTCGATATTGTATATTTTTTACAATGGTTACATGTTTTTTTATACCCACCACTGTAAGACGGGGGTATACTCATTTTGCTTTTTTCCAAAGTAACATGTAACACCTAAAAGTAAGCTGCAGACACCCTATGAAGTACATATATATTTTTGACCAGCGTGAAATTCTGAGTTTATTTAGCTATGTCCATCCACCCGTCTTACTTAACTTAACGTTCAATTTTATAAAAATATGTCGAAAATTTTGTATCCCTACAATAAACAATAATATACATGCATGGACAGACAAACTTCAACCGAAATAGATAATAATTCCGAAATAGATGATATAATAAACGCTATTCCCATTTTAAGTCGTTATATGTTTTGTATACATCCGTACAAGACCATCGTATCTTGTGACATACCTTGAAGTTCCTTTTTTTTCTTTTCGCCGAAGGATTGACAAAAATCTTATAATTCGTTGGTAGGAATCCCGCACATATATCACATCTGATACAGAGGGTCTATCAAAAATTTTATTAGTTCTTTTTTTAACCTTAAAATATATTCTTTGAGAACTTAGGTTCACCAAAGCATCTATTCTTGGCATTCATAAAAGACGTTCTTTTTATCACGTGATGGGATGAACCCAAAAGTGTGGCGTCGCTTTTGTTAACTCTGTTCTTAGGGGAAGAATGTTCACGCCGGTGTTTGCCGTATATGTCATTGTCTCCCAAATTAAGCACTTTGGATCCCTGCCGTCTTAGCGAATGTACGGTAAACGTTAATTAACTGAAATTTCGTCTACAGTTGTGCCGGTAAGTTTATGACGACTTGACTATCATTAACTTGTGCTCCTCCTTAACTATGGTTAAAGCACTCTGAAGCTATTAATATCAGTTAATACTCACGATTCTAAGTACTGGAACTATGGGGTTGATCCTAGTTCGGTTATCTGTACAGTATCCCACAAAAAATCGGTTTTCCTTTCTATATATCCATTATTTCATTTAATTGACTTTTAATAATGAAAGAATGTTCTGCACAATTGTTGAAATTTTATTCATTAGAGAAAAGATTTCATAGTTACTAGACTAAGAGAAAGATCGCTAATGATGTAATTCTTGTAAAAAATTTTCATTTCAATTGTAATAGAAAACAGAATTTACGCTTTATGAAGCGTTTTATTACATTTGTAATTTAAACAAGGCAGAAAGGTATGCGAATTCTTGGAGCCTTTCCAACAAAATATAACATTTCGTTCCCTTTCATCTTGTTAAGTACGAAAAGCCGTGAAATTTAAATTAATTTTTCCAAATGACAAAATGTGTTATATATACGTATATATATATATATATATATGTATTTTTTTTTTTTATTTCTTTGACAAATGCAAAATTTATTCATTGTTTTTCTCTTTTCCGACTAAATTAGTATTTAAATGAAATAAAAAAAAAAAGATCATACTGCTTACCTGTAAACCTGTAAAAGAAATTAAATTAATTGTTAATTTAAAAAAAAATAAAAAAATAATGACCTCGAAAAGCATTTCTTGGTAATGTTTTTCCCCTTGAAAGTCTGCCATAAATATTGAAATCGAATTGCTCTTAGAGATAGATCTTATTTCTCTGTCGCATTGGAACGGAGAGATATATGAAATGTTATAGTGGATGCCTACAAAAAGCGTCTTTCCTTTCTTCTTTTTTTTGAAATATCCTCTACAAGAGCGGGGAAGGTCGTGATCTGAAAAGATCGAACGTAGGAAGAGAAGAAGGAGAGGGAACCTAAAGTTTAACCTAAAGTTAGACCTAAGATCAAATTCGAAAATTGGTGTAAAAGTTACAAGCGTCTTTTATATTGCTTTCTTTTCTTTTTGGAATATCTCCCACAAGAGTGAGGCTGGTTCGTGGGCTGGAAAGTGGGACCTAAGATCATATTCGAAAAGTGGTGTAAAAATTACAACTTTGGGATATATAGTCTTGACAACTAATCGCAAATAGAAAGTAAACAAAACTTTTAGAATATGAAAGGAATTAAAAGAAGTTTCAAAAACATGCAAAATATTATTTTATTTAGACCATAAAAATAAATTTTGCGATTAAAGTGGGAGATGTGAATAAAATCCGAATTATAGTTTAAAATCCTTAGTAGTATAAAATCTGTCTACAAAACAATTCCATAAATTACCATAATTATGTGCCTTGTAGTACAACGAATTCGTAAAAACGAATTTGTAAAAAGGCTAAGCATACACATCTTTACTAATTAAAGCAATTCATTAACATTCCATTTCAGTTAAAATGGTTTCAAGTTTTCCTGAATCATATATTTTTAATTTATAAGTGTTTGCGACAAACTGAATGAACTAAAATTTTAAGAATTCTTTTTTTTCTTATTTAATTAACTAATCGTTAAGTTAGCTCAATAAAATGACAAAGAATTTATTATAAAAAGGAAAATGACGGTTAAGCAAAGCATATAAAGAAACATATATGATAGAAATTCAAAATGCAAAAAACATTTGCCTAACTTCAGGCTCGAAATTATTTCTAAAACATAGGCGGCAAAATCATTGCCTTTTGTTTACTATTAAACATAGAGATATGAGCAAAACATACTTTCAGGTTAGAAAAAAGTTTTTTTATTATGTTTTTGAATATTTTTTTATTATTGACTTAAAGAAAAGAGAAAAACGATGAATAGATACGAAATATAAATTTATTTAAATACAACTCATTAATACTTTGTTTGTTCGATTTAATATAATTTGTTTATATAATTAAATCATGGAAAATTTGGTAAACTTACCTAATGACATAATTCACACATATAACACTGTGAGGTTTTAGTTTTTCATAAACAATAGTAGCTTGAGTCACTAGCCAACAGTAACCGCCATATTTACCTAAGAAACGGTAACGGGCAGTTTCTCCTTGACCCTTGGTTAGTACTGAAACGACCAAAGATAAAAGCAAACGTAACAACAAAATGAGATTAAAAATTGCATTAACATAAAAGTAAATTATCTATAAAAATTTATAGGTATAACTAAGAAACAAAATTTTATATCCTTATTAAAGTAATTAAAACATTGAAATTAAAATACGACGTAGCAAAGTGAGTGCATTAACTTTTACCATCATTTCATTTAAGTATTTTTTTTTTTTTTTTGATCAAAAGACTTCATTAAATTAAATGCAAATTTCTTTTTCTAAAGAGCATTAAAAAATAGAAAATTTTATAAAACTTTGAACGACATCATAATAAAGCAATCATATGCAGGTGGAGAGATAATTAAATCTTTTTGAGGATTTATATAAATTGGGGGAGAATAACATTCACAGAAGCCACAAGAGACGCGCAGTTTAAGGATAAAATTTAATCAGATTTCGTTAAAGTATGAGAACCGTTCATTTATAATTGGAAAAAAGGGGCTTAAAAAAACATTAGAATTTCATACGTGTTTGAGGACAAAACCCTTGATTAACTAAAACCATTATAAGAATTACTAAATATTTTGCTAATTGTATAAGCGATTGGCAATATTGTGGCAATCACCTCGTACATGGTCATCCAAAACATTTGCACCAAGTCTGAGATCATTTCTTGCTGTGTCTTTATGGGAGTTTGGCTGTAACGGGTTATTTTCGATTGAGAACTGGTAACTGTTTGGATCTAGCATGAAATAAATATTTTCTGTGGATTTCATATGGTGGCATTTTACCTATTGTGAGCGTGGTTAAGCGCAGATTACGTTACAAGCTTTACCTTTCTAATACATTTTGGAACCATTCAAGCTCAGACAGCAGGCGAGAAAAACAAATTTCGACGGGCTAATAGAGGGACATGATTATGCCGAAAAAACCACTATATATACATCATCTTCACTGTTCTTGAGCGTTGCAAATGGAAGGCCAAATCTACTACTTGAGGTTTTGCCAAATTATATGAATTCTACCAGACCAAGTGAATATAAATAAGTCCCGGTGTGTGTTAAGCTGATTTTGGTTTATCTATGGAAAAATTGCTATGAAAACTTGTTTTTGGTCATATTTGACTTATTTTAAGTAAGCCATAGACGCCTTAGATGCGTGCTTGGTAACTAATCGTTTTTTAGGTAAGCTTAAGTACTACTCCAAAGAGATGCAATTTTCTAAAATTCCAAAGCAAATTGTAGAGGAATTTTGCTCCTCACATTTAAATTGTTATACTCGATTTAACACAAGTCCGGAACGAACACACACACACGTACATCATCAGACATTCAAGATGGTTTTAATGCAGTGCAAATCGTAGCTTAACTTTTTAAATATTATTGAAAGGTTGGGCAAATATACCTTCTCACTCTATAAAATAGTAGGCATGCAAATAAGTTCGTTCCGTTTGTTTTTTTTTTAATTCTACTTTATTTAAGATATACGTCGTCTTCACGCACGTTTTCAACGTCCGTGAGCCGCTGGTGTGCCAAATACGACTGCATCGATCTGAATGAAAGGTAATCGAAGCGATCCAGCTGGGGAGAGCATGCGGCACGCGGTAAAACTTCTCAGCTTAAGCTGAACATTATTTTCTTGGTTGCCTTTGCGGATGACGGACAGACCTATCCGAATTTCACCGATTTCACTATTAAAATATTTTGAGAGAAATCCCTGACTTTTTGTAGCTTAATTGTATATGGTTCCTAGCCAACTTAATCATTTCCGTGGCTCTAGCTTCATTTTTTACTGGAATAATCCAGTTGAAAACATAAAAAAACGCAGTGGCGTGAACGACATTCATATCCTTCAACTTTGATATAAGATTCCAAACGAAGCTTGAAAATGGGCGCGGTTTGTTTTCCCCCCCCCCCCCCCCCCCGCCCGTTTCACATGCAGGGGCAAAATCTGCTTTTTTGACTTGAAGCCTCGACCTGATGAACTGATAAGTCCACATTTAAGGAAAGATTTTGGAAAAGGAATGCCTACCAGAGTGTGTATCACTTTTTTCCTGGCTTTCAATTTTAATTCATTTATTTATTTATTTTTTTGTTTAAAAATTCTTTAATACTGCAAGACAATCTTTTAAGCGAATATTCTACGCTTCGACACTTCGCTGAATGTGAATGCTTTGTAATATCTCTAAAACTTATAATAAATGATTAGTTGGTTTAAAAACGCAGACAGAGAACGAAGCTTATGCATACACATATTATGTTTCTTCCCGGCTGACTGGCTGGCTGTTGAGATTGTATTTACTTGTAATTTATTTGATTTTTCTTTATTTTGTTTGATTAAATCCTTTAAAACGTATAAGTACATAACTCTAAATCATTGTCATCATCGTCAATGTATTTTTATGGCCACAAGTTAAGAATGAAACGAAGAAAACATTGAGAAGGGCAAAGAAGGAAAAAAGAAAAAAAATAGAAATAAAAATAAAAAACCTAAAATTCAAAGGCTAACCAAAATACGAATAGACAAATATAACCACAATCCACGCAGCAACACATGAAAAGAAGTACAAATATTAAGGATCAAGGATGTGCTAACAATAGCAGTTTGTTTTCATTTGATTGCATTTCAAATATCAAATACGAAATTCACTCTACGTATATCTATCTATCTATATCTATGTATGTATGAATGTATGTATATGCATGCATGCATGCATGCACGCACGCACGCAATAGTAGTGCATTTTGTCTTTTATCCACGAAGTTGCATGCATTCAAGCATTTATGACCAAAAAGGATATAGAAAATAATATTACAACACACAGAGTGCTAGGATTTAATATGTAGAAATTGTTACAGAATATGTATGTATATACACGCATACGTGTATATACCGTTAAGAATTGTCTAGCAGTAAGTCTGTTTGACTGTCTGTCCACGGTATGTGTGCACACTTTCTTCGAGAAGATAAGGAAATAAATATTTTTTACTTCATTTTACGGATTTTGGGGAAAGTGGTGTAGCCACTATCACTACTATAGTATATATAACATAAATCAAGGATTTGTTTGTTTTACCAGAACTCTGCGCAAATAATACTCCGGTGTATATCTTATATATACAAAATATTTACTACGAAATGTTTTCACAAATAATCTTCTAAGAACACTTTAGTATTCGTTTTGTTTTTCACTTGTTTTTTTTTTTTGTTTTTGTTTTTCTGTTTCTATTTCTTTTTCTTGTTCTTTTTTTTTTTAGTTTTTGTTTTTTGCTTTTTTCAAATTTACTTTAATAGTGGCAAAGGTAACATAAAACAAAATATAAATTGAAGTAAAATCTCTAGAAAATCACTTACATTTAAGCATTATTGTCAATGACCTTTTTAAAGGTAAAGGTTAATGGTAAAAGAAAAAAAAAAGCTTATAAAATTTTCCAAAAATTATGTTTCAAATATTTCAAAAATGCAAACAAAATTCTTCGATTCCTTTCTACAAAATTTTACTTTACAAATAAATTGCATACGACTACGTGCAATATTTATTCGAATCCATGTTTCAAATTCAAACTATTGAACCGCTAGCATTGCACTTAACCAACGATTAAATAAAACTCGATTTGAGTTTTTTTTTAATATATAACGTATGGATTTTCAGAGTAGATCTGTCCATCAGTTTTTTTTTTTTTGTTTTTGGGGAAACGATGGTGAATCTGTGCATAGCTAGACCTATTTGCTTATACTTATTGGATACTATTTTACTAGACATGCAGAAAAAAAATAATAACAAAATGCTTCAAGCGTCATATAAATTCAATTTTCACAAATTAACCATAATTTCCTTTAACTACCTTAGGGAAAATGAAACGCACCCAGCAGAGTAGAAAAACTTAATGCTCACAATTCAAATTTAAATCACATCACGTGCACGTCATGCATGAAAATTCATAAAGTTCCTTTTGTTGTTGACTATTTATGCAAAATAGATGACAAGCGTTTGTATATATATTCCGTATATGGAGAAGACAATTCCTTGCCATCCTGCCATGAATCTTTCACATATGCATATGCAGGCATTCTCCATGCGTATGTATTGTGCATATGGTTTGTGCATATTCCATTACGTAGAAACAATCTCGCAACAATTTTATTTTTATGAAAATGTTACATCAAAACGATACAGCCCCCGATGGTATCACATATACATTACAAACCGAACATATGCTTTCATCTTAAATCTTGAATGAATGATACATTTACTGCTTGGCATACATGGTTATTATATATATATATATATATATATCTCGGTGTTGGGGAAATTCACGTGCATATAGCGCACGCATCATAACTGTCAGTGAAGAGGAAAATTACTAAAATTTTACCTTTCAGAAATATCAACATCACATACCGCTATTGAAAGTTGATTTGAAATCTAAAGTTTGCTTATCCGCATAACTCGCATAAGCTCGTATATACGTTATCGAAAGAAAGAACGGAAGAGAGAAACCAATAATAGCACGGCAAGTGCATTAAAAGGAATTTGAAAGTAAGTTTTCTATCGCGCACAAAAATATGCTACGTAATACCATTTAATACGCGATTGGTTAAGTATAAAAAGTGCTGAGAAAACTTTTTTATACGTTTCGTAAAGAAAATTAACTTAAAAACTTAACAAAAAAAATAAAACAAGAGGGATTTTTAAGTATATTCAACTAAAAAATTTTGGATACAAGTAGGGTCGGACGGAAATAGGTTAACAAAATTCGCGTTTGTGTAAAAATCCATAGACAAAATTGAAATCATTTCAAACGCAAGCACTTTTGAAGTATTCAATTTTACCTTATGTCCGATCAACCTATAGCTGTGTGACAAGTGAGGGAGCGCTAGAAGAAAGGGGCGGCCGCACCGTAGTAAGTACAAGGCCAATCAGCAAGTGTTATGATATATGTTTATCGACTGGGCACTCACTATTGGCACAACCAAGTGTGCTCTACCACACTGAAGTTTGGACTCGCGAACAGTGACTTAGTAGTAAGGACAAAGAAGGCCAAAGCAAACTCCACCGAAGTAGATTAAAACCTTTATTGGTAACACCTGGTAAGAAACATTTTGGATATCAGAGCTTAAACAAAGCAAACCCCTTCAAATCCGCTACTTTCATGCACGTCGTGCACACCACACGCTTGGCATCTGAGATGACCCCTTGGATGATCGTAATGCATCGGAAATAAAGTTTTTCTTCCTTCACACTTGCTTCAGAGATTTTTTTCTTATGAACTTCGGTCACGCGTCTTCATAAACACTTTTTTTGAGGTTTTCATAAGTCCTTCCTTTTGTCAAAAAAAATAAAGCAGGCAGGGGATCTAGTTTCAGTACTTTTCAATGAAAACACTGCCCCTGTGTACCAGGAATGCAAACATCTTTCAGAATTTTTCTGCACGATTTATAATTCAACTTACCAAACATCATAAATAATTTCAAATTTCTTATTCGTTTCGTTCCCGCTTACGTCATCTTAATATTTTTCGTTCTAACATAACATAATATCTCATGCGATAATGTCTAATACGGATGATCATATCCTAATCCGGATAAATTTCGGATTTGGAATTAAAACTTGCTAAAAGCAAAATTAAGCAATTTCTTTGCCTATTTTTCGGGATATAAGAAAGTCAATTAATGTATTAAAAATTTCGAACACAATTATAAGAAGAAAGTTATTTGAAAACTTTGCATACCTTAGGGATTACTTAATGCCTTTTTGCCTTTTTTTTTGGAAGATCGTAAAAATTAGTTCAACTTAATACATTTTATTAACTTTTTTTAGTTACAATTTGGCTTCAGTTCAGTATATTTTGGTTATTAATGAAGAAAAATAAATATTCAAATAAGGAAGCGTTAATAATAAAAAAAAAAAAGTCAACGCAAGGATTTCTACTTAAAATGAGAAAATCACTGAAATGGAAAAGCCAAATAAAACTGTTATAAAATAACTATGCGATTATCTGAAATTTATAAAAGTCTCTTTCAAAAGAGAAGTACCCAAGCAATTTACAGTTGATGTAATAAATTTAATTCTTAAGCTATTTTAAATTGTTTCTCAAAATGCTTATTTAATATACTTGGAAGGAACGCGCATGTATACACAATATGTCGCTATTGAACACAAAAGTACACATTCACTAGATGACATGTGTTTTTCGATGACATTTTAATAGATGTTTCAGCATAGCACGAAAAACGAAACGTTGAGCATATTCAATAAATTTTTAAAGAATTTAAAGCAAAATTTTCATACGAAAAAAAAACAAGGAAAACTTTAAGTTTCATTGTTACAAAATCATTTAAGCATAAATTTACCAAAAAAACAAGGCAAAAATGTATATATACATATATTCATATATATATATATATATTTAATTACCAGAAACTATCAACTATCAAAGGAACGAAATAATGATGTCTTTCTTCTACATTAAATTGAGTTAATTAAAGTTAACGTTCGGCAAGCAAACAAAAGAAAATGTAACGTTTTGCGTAAACGTTAATGAATGCTAAAGGAATTCAAATATTTTTACTTTTTACTATCGTTTCATAACATTTTATTTTTACTCCTACCATCCACAGTCTGGTCGAAATGTTAATTATTATGAAGCTGATAGCAAACATTAGGAAAATTTGAAAAAAAAAAACAATCGCAAATATTTTCTAAAGACGGTAATTAGATACAAGACCATTGCACCTACACACATATATATATATATGTATATATATGTAAATATTTAGTAGGTGTACGAATAAATTCCTCCCGTTAATTGCTGCGAAGCTTAATTCAACGAAAAATGCGTCATCATTATCTGTAGTCTTTTGCCAATTATTGGACAGCTTCTAGATGCCCTTACGGTACGAAGTTGTCAGTTTGAAAACGCAATAGCCATTGAACCATTTTGGCACGGTGGCAACTGCTGTGAACGGTTGAGTTGCGAAATATGCCTGTATTGACCTGAGTTTGTAGTAATCGGAAGAGGCCAGCTCCAGAGAATATGCGAGGTTGCGTTAAAGCTTGCCAGCCTAAGCTGAAAATTATTTCTTTGATTGTTTTTGCGACAGACGGACGGGCGGACGCGAATTTTCATCGCTTTCATTCCTAAAATATTTTGGTCGAAATCATTGACTTTTTGTAGCTTAACTTTGTTTTCATTCCACACATCATTTTCGTGGCTTTAGCTGCATTTTCTTCCAAGTTGATGCAGTTAAAAACACAAAAAAAGGGCATTGCCGTAAATGATATCCATCATCACACTTTGATATATATTGGAAGAGAGCTGAATTCAAACTCACATATTTTGAACATCAAAGCCTAAGTTATCGATATTCGAAATTTTGGGTAAATTGAAAGCATCAGGTATCCTTTGTATAGCAACCCATTTCAGTGGAAGGAATTTACTTGTACACCTTCTACATATATATTTCATGTATTATATCTTCACGTACATTATGCACACAAATTTCGATAAGAAAAATTTTGCACCTAAGCAGAAATTTATGAAATAAGTGAAAATATCATCACAAAATCTGAAAGCAAGCTGTAGTGTTTGCTAGGTAATTGGATTCAATAATTTTCATTTTCTTTTTTTTTTTGGAAAACGAATGAAATAAGAAAAAAAGAAAGGCACTTCACCACTATAAGAAGGCTTTTTCAGGAATTCTTTAAGAACGATCCGAGAGAAATCTCTTTCTCATCAATGCTGCAACCCATGCGGTATGATACATCCACACAGTAAACTTAAATTGTGAAACGTAGATTTCACGCAGGCCAAAGAAGATAATGCAGATCTCCACATACGCCAATGCAGTCTTTTTTCATATATATATATATATATATATTTTTTTTTAAATTACGTTAGAAAACAAGTGTAATCTTCGATACATACTTTTACACTGAAACAACCAGTGCAGAGACCACAGTTCAGCATTAAATACTCTACGCTACTTCACTTGATACAATTATTCACATGACGCCATTTGAGTCAAAACACGTCAGTGTAACGCATTTCATTAAATATCTTAAAAATTGTGACATGCAGGTTGAATGCAAGGTAGATAAACGGACGAACAGTGTTCTATCGATTCTCCATAATAAAAGTCGAGTTTATCTCGAGTCTTTCTGGGATTGGTTACATACGGAAAACCTTAAAATAACCTTGTATCACAAACAGTGTAGGGTGTAAGCATTTAATTATTTACCAAAAAAAAAACAAAATTTAAAAAAAAAATGCTATTATTTTTATTATTGTTATTTATTGAGACCAATGAAATAAATTTTACGACCACAGCAGGAAGGACACTCCCAACGATCATTACCGGCTAAAGCATTTAATTGATACTATGTTACCTTCTCGAGGTACTTTCAAGATATCCACAGTTTCAAACGCTCCGAAAACGAATCTCGGAATATTGCAAAGTAAGTGTTTATTTGTAAACAATTGTAAAGAAGTTAATTTCTTGGAAATCCATTGGTGTTGCAATAGGATGATTGAAGCAAATTCTTGCAAATGTTGTTTTGTTGTCTTGATTATATCGATAATAGTGGTGGATAAAGGCTGGGATTAACATCCGCACAGGGTGGATGATAATAATACCGATTTTTGTGCTTTTGTCAATCTTCCCCCGCTACCACCCAAACCAATCAACATCTTCGCAAACCACCAGTTGTGGCATTAAGTTAGCGCGGACATATGCAACACCCAAAATGGCTCGGAACAGACCTAGTTTTTATTATACCGATCGAGGCATCTAAGCTTGTTCGTCCGCCTGTCTTTCTCTGTCTGTCTTGTTTTCCTGCGTGCAACTTACAACTCGCGATTTTTGTCATATTTTGTTAGATTGGCCTTTTTTTGGCCCAAGGACGAACGTTATTGAAAATGGTTCGGATCGGACCACTCTCCATATAAAGCCTTATTTGAAGAAGTCAACAAATTTAACAGATTTTGTTATATGTAGTTCAACAAGGTATGCATTATATGGCCATAGAGAAAAGTTGACACAGTAAAGTTCTATAGCAATTGTTTCCTCGCATGAAAGTCACTAACTTTGGCGAATACGCGCGCAATTGTTTGTTGTTATGGTAATCAGAATATTGCTCAAAGATTTCAAATATTTTCAGTCGGTAAAGGCGTAACAGTGCGCCAATATCATATCCTTTCTCTCTCACTCCTCTCGTCATCACCGCGCTGATAATGGCCTAAAGAGGGGATATTCTCTGCGTGAATGGTCATTGAAGAAAAACCACTTAGTTGTGGTGTCTATGCCAGTTGTTAGTAAAGACTTTACATAAAAAACTACACTTTAGGAAAACCGAAGAAGGAGACCGAATGAAATGGAATGGAATAAGGTCGCTTGGAACCTAGAATACGGACATTATCAAATAAACAAATCTCTAGTAATTTTGAACAATTTGTTAGCAAATTTCCTTTACAAAAAAATTAAAAAACTGTCTTTCTCTGGGAAGATTTTCATAAAATCATTACTTTCGCAAGAAAAATTACACTGTTTGCCAGTCAAATGCATTATTTTATAATATTTTTTTTCGTCCTTTTCTTTTTCTAACGCAATGAAAGCCAGGCAAAGCGAAAAGAAAGATTCTTGACATGTAACTAAAGTTGGCTTTCGTGTTCAGTATTTTAAGGATTTAACGGATTTTTTCACAAACATATACGCTAAACATATACATGCTTACAGTAAAGCCTTGTCAATGGGTGCATTCACCCAAACAACTTGCTGTGCTTATGTAAGCATAGAGGTTTCAATTTCTTTTTTTCCTTTTTTTTTTTTGGTTTGAATATAAAAACAGAAATATCTGAAATTTGAAGAAAGAAAAAAAAAAAAGCTAAAGAAAATATACACACGTTTCAACGCTTTAGAATCCAGTCAGTATTTGGTGAAATACGTATTTTTATATCCATAACTGTGAAAAGAAGGTGCATTAACTTTATCAGTACGTTTGTAGAGACAAGCATTTCGCATTGCAATTTTCATGTCTGCGCTTAAAACAAAACGATCTTCAGGCACTTTTTTCCTTCCTTTGGCTAGTTGATGAGAATTGAAAAGTTACTAAGTAACATATTAGTACACTTGCCTATATCAAATATGAAATCAGATTATCTTTTTCCTTGAACCATCTCTCAATAGCATACGAAAGGCGAAGAAGGGCAAAAAAAAAAGGAAATAAATAAATAAAAATATATGCAAAATATTTAGGAAAATTATTTTGCCAAAAAAAAGGTGACTGACTGCCGCAGTAACACGCCCACAACTATTAACTAATCTTCCTTACGCGTCTGTCTTCTTAGAGTTTGCTTCAAACGTGAGATATTCGAAATTCCCTTTAAAGTGAATATAACTTTTTCACACGTGTTCTCTTATACCAAGATCTTCTCTCCTCCTAAATATATGTTATTAAATATGCCACAATTTGATGTGTTTCAACAGTTTATCTGCAAATGAAATGTTTTCGAGATTGACAGTGAGAAGAAAGAGTGAATTTAATACTTTAACGTCTAATGCCTGTGCAATTGTTTAAATTGACAACGCCAGACGGAGGAAAGCTTTAAAAATGAGGAAAAAAAATTCATATATAACTGCAGCAGAACTTGCTTGCCTTTGTTGTTGGTATTGGCATTTAGACGCCTCATAAAGCTTATGGTATGCTCATTAATGTTGACGTGGGAAATTGCTAAGACGATTGCTTCACTATCACTCTCGAGACGTCTCTTGGTTGTCATCGTAATCATCAACTGTTCAACTTTATGATCATTTTGCCAAGAAAGGAAAGAAAACAAAAAAAAATGTCTTCTTCATTTCACGAACCTTGCAATATAAGAATATCAACATTACATCTATCACATCACATGCTTGCAGAACATATGCATAAGGAATGAATGTTATTTTTATATATATGGATTCCATTTCCCCCCTTTTTCCAACTTTTCATGAAATGATACTCAATTTTAAATTTATCAAATGGAAAAATTATTATACATATATGGAGTTAGGCAAAAAGGAGTCGAACGAGTTTTATTTAAGGCACTCGCAATTTATTTTTCTTTACAAAGTATTACAAAAAGAATCAGCCTGACTACATGCTACAGCTATCCCCTATATAAGATAATTCAGCGTGCTTGAGGACATGCCGAGCGGAATTTTATCTCTTAGGTATTGCATAGAACTCATGGATGGGTTTTTTTTTATTTATTTATTTAATGCACGCGTTACGAATTTTTCTAGCCGATCTACTATTGAAAAATTAATGAGTTCTTTATTAGTTTTTCACTTTCTGTTTTTTGATGACTTGGGAGAAAAAGTTGAGCATGTAAAACCCCAAAAAAAAAAATTGAAACTATAAAACACTTGACTTGCTTCTAGAGCGAAAAAGAAAAATAAATCGTAAAAAAGACGAAAAACAATAAAAGCAGAAAAGCATTTCCTTATTTACAAATGTTACTTGTTTTATAGTTGCTGCTGTATAAACACAAAAAAAAAATAGTACTGGCGAGTATATCGACGACCATCATTAGTTGATGTTTAAAATAAGAAAAAAAATCAGAATTTGACAAGAAAGAGGGTTAAGTAACAACAACCGCGCGTTTTAACACTTTCCTATTTCCCTTTTTTTTTTTTGCTTTTTTTTTTATTACTGCTTGGAGCAACAATTAAGTGTTGATGTTTTCCAATTTTTTTTTTCTTCTCTTCCCATTTCTTTTTGAAGCAAACACCAGCTGCAACTTTATTAAGTAAAGTTTAATGGTTTCGTGTTGCAAAAGTTATTTATTTTCCGTTATTTGCGATTTTCTTCTTTTCTCGCAAAAAAAAAACAAAAATAAATGTATATATATGTATATACATGTATAATCTCAACAAGCTGTGCATTATAGTGCAACACAATTGCAGAAACTATTTAGCAATAAAACAAGAAATAAGATTTCTTTTGTTGGCTCGTTTGTTTGCTTTATAAGTTCTACGCCATACAAACAACAATTAGTTATATTTTTAAACGGATTGATTTTTTCAACGTTTTTTTATTTTTTTTTTTTTTAATTTCTTGTTTTATTTCGCATGTACCTAATTGGTAATTTCAGATTTCCCAAGAGATATTCATTGTTGTCCGTTCTTTCGGGAATTAAATGATTAAAGTTTATAAAGTTTGCAAAGCAAAGTATAATAAGACAACCGCAATAAATTAGAATTAAAGGCTTTTAGAGAAACGTATTCTTTTTTTTTAACTCAAAAAAAACGTTCCCTTTTTTTAGAGTTCATTTTATTGATGCGTACGCCTTATAGCCTTTGATAATCCACAAGAAATTTTTTGAAATCTTCATATCGATAGTCATATACAAACAGCTTTCAAGCACGTTATAAAAAACTAAAAATAACTGATATCGCGCTTCTATTACCTTATAATGTAGTGGAAGCAGTCATAACAATCAAAACAAGCCTTAGAAAGCACCATAAAGAATGTACATTTTTTATTGCGACTATCAAGCATATCGCTGATCTCTCGCTGTCCTCTCTCGAAAAATATTTACATACTTTCTAGGTCTTTCTTATTTTTTGCCTACTTTTAGATGTATGAAATTCCTTATGCTATAAGGTACTCAGGTGATTCTAAGATTCGGTTAACTTCAACCTATACCTAACAAATTTTTATTTATTTATTTTTTTTCTTTAATAAGAGAGTTGAAAATTAGATTTCAGTCTGTTAGGAAAATGTAAAAAAGCCTTTGAAAGACACAAAAACATATACTTCTCTTATCAATATTTTGGCGTAAGATGAATTTTTCAATTCTAATTGTTTTCCTGATTCTTAAATCCCCCGATTAAGTTCACGTCATTAAATTCTGGCTAGCATAAGCTTTAGTTATAAAATTAGAAAAGTATTTAGAGAAAATTGTTAAAAACCGTTCTCTAAATCTATTTACATAAACTAAAGCGTTAGCATTCCACCATATTTTACTCTATTGAACTTCCACCGACTTATTATGCGATTTTTTTCTTCGAAAACCATGATTCTGCGGTCCTTGCTTTAAGCAAACAAGTTCACTATAACCACATTTTATTCAAATTTATTTTGCAAGATACTTCTATGATATTTCAAGAAAATCACTCTCTCCAGAATTGCATAGTTTTCATGCTCGGACTATGCCAGCATATTGAACTGTGCGTTTTCCACAGCAAATAGTAACTGAGTTTTAGAAGTTTCTTGTCCTTTTTCAATGAAAGCATATGAGCGTTTTTTTGTTTGAAAAGCAAAAATGACTTGCCTACTATTGGGTGATATATAAAAAAAAAATTTAAGTATACTTTTCATTTATATTTAATTTAATTTTTCTTTTTTAACAACTTTTTTGAACACATTTTTTGTGCCTTCGATAATGGTGAATAGAGTTTTCCCATTATTTATATATCTGACCCGAATACCTTAATTAAATTGAAAAATAGTGGTTAATGCAAACAGTTCGATTTTGAGAACACATACTGTATTGCTTTTACAACCGCTTACCATACTTCACTTAAGTGTTCTTTCGTTTAAACATTTATCTGCAATATTTCATATATTCTAATACATTTGATTAAACAATTTGAACTCCCCAATAGCAACCTATGTCTGCCTCATGGTCTAGGTTGAAAAAAGTAAAAATAAAAAACCAAAAAAAAATGCAATAACACAAGCAATGCAACATCAGAAAAAATGTCAAGTCATTTTGTAAAAAAAAAAAAAAAGGAAAACTCATCGCGACAAAACCACCATCAAGAAAATGTAAATCGGCGAAGTGGAAAATTTTTTCATTAAATTAAAGAAAAATGCAAAAAGAAAAACGGATAGTCAAACTATATTTGCTGCTACCTTATCTTGGAGCAAGGGCAAATGTGAAAATAACACTGTATGCTTCCAGTGTAGAACAGAAAAAAATGAATGTGAAAAGTTTAACATTTAATTTTTTTTTTTTGGTTTCTTTTTATTTTTTTTTTTTTGATGGAAAACAGTGTAAAGAAAATATTCATAGCAAAAATTTTGTAGAAATCTTTTCCTTTCTTATTCTTACCGTTTTATCGATAATTTCAGATAAAATGACACCCAAAACGAATAAAAAACGCTTAGGTAAGCAAAATTGTATATATTACAGATTTCGAAAAGAATAGAAAATGTTAAATGAAATTTACATAAAAATTCTACGATTTTCTTGATTATAACAGAACAAGTACTAAAACTTAACGAAAAAACGTAACGAAAAAAAAAAAAAGCGATATATAAAATAGAAAATTTTATTCCGCAACATTATCAATCAGCGAGTTTATTAATAGATTATGGGCAAATTACTCCTTGAAGGTAAAATCATTCCGTAATCACTAATAAAAGTTACGCACAATGTTACATATCAACAACAATAACAAATGTATGCCTAAATTTAATTGTGTAGTATTGAAAGTTTCTTTACAGTATACAAATAAACATTGAAAATAAAAACTTCATAGCATACTTTAGAGAGTGTGAACAAAACCATCTACTATCCATACAAGCCTAAACTTATGCAATGAAAACAAGTCGGACGAGTATAGCGGATCACTGCCCACCGCAAACTGTACCCTAAACTACGTTGTTTAACACTAGGTTTAGGGCACCCGTCAACTTAACGGATTTTTGATTTCAAGCTCAAAAATCCTGCATAATGAAATAGATATGTCAAGATGTTATATACTGGTCTTTAATGATTTAATGCAGCAAATATATGTGGCAACTCTTTCTTTCTGGGAAGCGCCCACTTTGCTACTTCTATATGTCTATATGTTCTATTTTTATTGAAACCCGTCAGTAAGTTTCGTGAATTATTACATTCGCAAAATTAAAGATACGACGCTGAACTTTGGCCCACACATTCTCTGGTCAATTAGAAATATCGTAAATAAATGGTAAAATAAATCGGAATGATTTATTCACATACACGCCCACAATATAGGAAAAACTAAAACAACCTCAAGAAACATCGATGATTTTTTCATATTTTCGTTCATAACTTGCGACTTCGTGAACATGTTTTTAAAAAACTGTTAACCAAACATTCGCAACAACCATCTGCATGTTCGGTGCAAAAATGGTTCCAATCGGTTTTATAATACCCCTATAGTCAGCAATTGAGTGTGAGGTGAGTTAGCATTTATGTACGATTTTACGCTCATTTTTGATAATATCCGCTACTATTTGATATTACTAGATTCGTGATCATTGACCATGCCTTTTATGATTATATACCTTTTTTCGGCGAAATTCACCTTTTCGACGGATATATTAAAAATAAATTTTTGTATAAATTATTCATTTATTGCGTTGTACATTTTTATGAAGACTCTTCTTCAATACATAGTTTTGCCTGTAGCATCGACCTTGGATATACACTTCCCGCGTACAAACTTCTCACATTGAATCGAAATATGCTTAGCTTGAGTTTTCTTACATAACAAAATTTCGCCAGATTTTCGAGTATTTAAATTTGGTACACCAGACAATAAATTGAAGCTAAAATCTTGTTCGTCATTGCGGTCATTGCCCAATTCTCCCACTTATTAAGAGTGTAAGTCCTTTTGAAATAGTCTTACTCTAGCTGCCTCCTTACCAGCTACGGAATTCCGTTTTCATGGTGTATTTTTTAGCCCTTTGGTCGAGAACTACTTGCACAAATTGTGATATCGTACTGATTTGATTTATACAGTTTTGCCGAATATCGGATCGTTTTAACCTTTTTATCGTCTATAATTTTTGACAGTTCCTTTTTATACCCATGCAAAGTTCCCACGAGAGTTGTTTTTTTGGCAAGCTACTTTATGGGGGACTAAAATACTTGTGGAAAAGTTGTCAGTCGCTATATTCCGGCCACAGTGTAAATATGGTTCAGCAAGCTTGAGCACAACACAACATACAAGCCCGAAACTATGCCTAATTGTCGATGTTCGTCGTTCCTCAAATATGACCGGGCATTTATTAGAGCTTGCAAAGTCCGCTGCCTTTATACAAAATTTATCGGTCTTATTAGGCCTATACTATGTAAAACGACATCTAGTTTTGATTGGGAACAATTATTTGTCAATTGTCAATTGTCATCCCAGAATTTGCAGTAAATCCGTTCCATATTGTAGAAATCAAAACAAATCTGGTAAAACCAGATGGTAGCAGATTGTATTACAAAGAACTCAATGACCGTAAAATCGTATATAAATGCTAACTCACCCATTTAATCCTTACTTGAATCGGACATATTATTAAACCGATCGGGACCATGTTGTCACTGAACATGCAGGTGGTAAGACGGACAGACGCACAGGCAAGATTCAGAAAGCGATTCTGAACCGATTGGTATAAGGTGAGTCTACCTCACATCCTTCAGGGGTTGCATACACTCTCGCACAAGCTTAATATACCCTTGTACCACAAGTGAATCAAGGTATAAAAAACATGCATGTGTTTGAGACCTAAAACTGAAAATGAAAATATTGTGAGATTCATTCACAGCGTACGCTATCGACAAGCTAAAAAATGTTTTTTTCTTCTACTAGTAATGTCTAAATTAAGCCTAACCTTACACAACTGTAACATTGTTAGAGGGTAAAATCGCTGTAACAGCCTAAAATAAAGTACATTTTATATTACGACGCGTTGTAAGCCGATAAGCCAATTTTTCAGTTTAGCTTCATTGGCCTAAAATTTTGACTGCAATTCCAAATTGGCTTTTCCCGGGATTATCGCGCCATTTCTTAGATATATTAAAACGTGTTAACTACTTGGTCGATTTTCGACCAATTTTTCTCAAAACAAGAACTTTGCACAAGAAATTTGAAATTTCAAGGAAAAGAATTCTTTCAAATAATGGATGTTTTAGACATGCTCTAGAAAATTAACAGAGACATCTATTAAGTAAAAAAAAAATTTTTTTTTCTCAAAAAATATACAGCAGTGTTGTTATCCCTGAAAAGAGTTAAATAGAAATAGTTTTGTAACCAGCTTTTAAACAGCTGGATATTAAAAAAATTATAGCATACTTTACGCAGCTAGAAAAAGAAAATTTATTCAAATTATTTACATAATGTACGTTAGTTTTGCAACCAACACATGCAAATACTCATTTCGGAAAACTTTCCGAATTGTCATTTCAATGAATGAAATGACTGAAAATTAACATTACACAGGAAAACATTTTAATCTTATGACAAACGCAAGTTAAGTTAAACAAGGGGGGTATATGGTATATCCTATCAAAACCCTACTTTCTTTCCATTTTCTTTTTCGTAAACATTGTAAGAATTTTGCAATTTATTAAACTATTAGTGGTCTTCTTATGGTTATTACGATTCTTATGAGATTTTAATTATCTTTTATTCATTCATTCCCTTGTCGTTTCTATTGCATTTGCATAATATTTTCAAATTATACGACTTGTTATTACTTGCTCGCTGCTGCACAAATAATATAATTAAAACACTGTATATACGAATATACAGAGTAATTGCTATTCTTTTAAATGGTAACTCACTGTTCTCATGTAGATTTTAATGAATACTAATGCCTCCAAGCGTATCACAGAAGAAACGAAAACTTTTAAATGTTATCAAAGTTAATAATAATAATAATAATAATAATAATAATAAAAGAATTGTGATGAGATTTGTGTTAATTTTCCGCCAAGCATTTAAAATGTAATTAGTTGGACATGCTTTTTAATTTAATAAATTATTTCAGTGATAATTTTATATATTTACAACAAAAATGCAAATATTATTATTTATTATTATCATTTCTCTCTCTCTCTCTCTCTCACTATCTCTCCGAGCTAGATGAGTATTAATTTTATTTTCACAAAATATTTCCTCATTTTAAGGAAATAAAATAGTTAGACAACTACACCGAGCACGTGTCTGGGAAGCTAAATAAATCAACATATCACGCCAACTGCATTTATCATCATAAGTCATTGCATGTCTTAACAAATGTAATGAAATATTTCACATAAGTTTACAAAAGCAGAGAAGTAAATAAAATGCATTACCAGTAGTAGAGCATAGCATAGCAATAGAGAGCTAACAAGACCAGTAAGTAAGTAGCAAGCAGCGAAGGCAAGCATTTATACAGTACGCACACACAACACACAGTATGACTTAAGATGTTTGGTTTTCGCTTTTAAAACTTAACATAAGACACATAAGGATTAACGAGTACAAACAGCGATTCGTGGCAGTATAACCCTAACCACCCAGTCAGCTATTAACTGACATTTGTACAAATAAAGCTGTATATATGTGTATACTAAGACTTATTCTCGGGCCCTCGTTATAATGCATTTTTTCTTCTTCTTCTTCTTCGTTTTTTTTGTAAGTTTTTTTTTTTTTGTTAACATTTCGACTTGTTGTGTATTTTCATATAATTTTCCGTTTTCCTTTTTCAACGGAATAAAAACCCAGATAGACTTTTGAACAGTTGGTACAGGTAAAAAGAGTAATACATTCATTTGCTTTTATACATTTAATGAAATAATATTACCCAGAGATCCCAAGGACTTTATTTGCAAGACAGCTCACAAAATGAATAAGTAGCTTGGGTGTTTGTTATTCCTTCTTCTACCTGCTGGATGCTACTGGGTGCCAAGTTACAATACCAAAGAAATATTTCCTTTAGTGAAATGCACTCACGTAAATATTTTACAAGTTGAATGAATACATTTAATAAAATAATGCAATGAATGGCTGCCGCTGTGACGCGTGTTTATAAGTACGAGAACGAAGAAATTAACAGACTAACAGATATTCTGAAATTAAGATGAATGCGAATATAAATAGGAAGAAAATGCACGCATTTATTAACAAAATTTTTCTCCTCTTCTTTCTTTTTCCGACAAATACCGTAAATAGCAAGCATTTCATGCTCATTTCAAGCATTCCAGCAAACTTTTAACACGAAATTTTTCGAGATCACTTAAGCAAAACTCCGCCACTGCTTTCGCTATTGTTTGATCTTTCAATGCCCAAAATATCAAAAATTTGAAAGTTAACCACTATGTGGTTACTCATTTCATGGAAGAGAGACGTATTCATTTTCACGGAAGAGAGACAGTATTAATGCTATCTTTCCATTTACATTCTCTGGATGAGAAATTGCGCAAGAGCTCCCAGACGGAATCCCACAAGAAGAATTAGTTTACTTAAGATCACTGACAAAAACAGATTTGGTATTTAGGATGATTTTTCATTTCAATTTTCTATTTTCTCATTTGGCAAAAACTGACTGACTGACTGAAAATCAAGCGAGTTACATGAATTGTACGTGTACCGTGGGACTCATTAACACAACATTGGGTTTTGTTTCATATAAGGAAGCATACGAAGAAAAGAAGCAACATATTGCTTAACGAAGTCATTTAAACGTTTCGGCATATTTTGCATCATTTTTCTTGTCAAGGGATTGTGAAGGGTTTGAGTGCTTTTGTACATGGCGGTCCAATTCATCCCTCATATTTTTGATGGGGTTCATGCCTAGTGATTTGTGAAAGAGGGCAAAGCACTTTGGGGCCATTCTTAGTTTAAGCGGAAGCTTGAGGTTGTTATCTTAGTAGAGTTTGAATGTTTCCATAACACTTTTTCCGACTCTATTGCCCCAATGCATACCAAACTATAATATGACTATTGCAACACTCGCCGTAAGTTGCTAGTATAAGAACATAATAGTGACATATGGACATGGAGTCATTTTCGTAAAAAGTGAAGGGCTGCTTAGCAAGTATATACAAACACGCTACAACCACACACTGCTGCAAATACGTGGCATCGTAACTAGAAAAGTGGTAGTGAGTAAGCCATATGGACTAGGGCTTCCAACCTACAGCAAACTGCTTCTGCTGAGCATATGGATGGAGAGTCGTCGTGTAAGAAAATGACCTTACCCTGCCTTTTTTGATATGCCAGTCGTCGCCACCAATTTTTTTTTTGCATAGTGCTCTGAAAGCAGATTCACTTTTCATCACCCAGTTAAGATACGACGCAAAAGCGACTTTCTTTCGTATCGTTCAGACACAGAAAATTTGCTATCGGCGAATGCTTTTAAGCTATTTGAAGGACTATATTAGCGTAGCGAGACATATTGATACTGTGACTACTTATTGGTGCCAAATGTTGAAGTTGTAACAAAAACACGACTTCAGACATGTATACTCTCTAATCGTAGTGTTAGGGCCACCTGTGAGAAAATTCCGGTTTCATATTTGCGCAATCACCGTGTACGTCTTAAACACAACACCCAAACGTTAGATTCTTATTCGATTTGAATTATCCTGAATAATGGTTTTGGAGATTCTTAACTTATATCCCGATGCGTTTCTCCTCGCCCACAAAACAGTTTTCTATCTATCCAGCGTGGCTCATTAAAAGGGCTTACGGCTATAAAACCTGGACTCTTGATCTTGGCATACATTTTATTTTAAGCTGATAGTTATAAATCAAATTTGAAATGATGATACTTCCTCCACAACCATACACATAATATCCGAAAAGAAATACCTTAGCGAAATTTCCATAATATTTAATTGAATTTTCACGACGCCATACCTGACTAATTTATTTTATTTACTGCTCCCTGTTGGTATCTACAGTTAAGTAAGGAAAAGATATGTAGATTTAGCACTAATACTTTTTGAAAAAGAAAATTGTTGCCTATTTTTGGGTGTTTTACTACAATTCTTTTTCATATCTATAAAAAGAAGTTACAAATTTTTCAGCTTTTAAACAACGTATATATTTTTACTTGATGGCCGTAAATCAAATTTGAAATAAGCTTGATTTTAGCTCTAATCCGAAATACGCAACAGAGCTTTGCCACAAGCAGCCGTGCTTAACTCATATAAGATTTTGTGCAGGAGATTGCAAGTAAACATCTGCATTAAGTGGGTAAAGCTGGTAACCAAGACGAGGCTTAAGTCTGCTGCGTAGCACTACCACCGCAAATGCAACTTGCCTATGGCCACTTTCTAGCAGCTAGAAGTTGAGCTTACCAAAATGACTTTCAAAAAGTTGGCTGTTCTTAGATAAAAATGGAGTCGTGCGTAGTGACGTATTTAAGACTCTAGCGACCGCGCTTATCATTTCACCTAAACATATTACAGTATATGTGATATATTGATTTAAGATTTCATATAAAGATTTTTCTGCTCAGTGTAAAAGCAATTCTGATCGATTACCTGCTACGCCCGCTTGTAGAAAAAAAAACTATGCTGTAGGTATGTATTGCAGTCAATAAATTACTTAGATGTAGAGGGCTACCGCACAACCTACTAGACGAGAAGCGCAACTATTAAGTCATCTCTCACCATAGCCAGACATACTCTGAGTGACTAGCCAAGGAAAAAAGACAACACAATCGTTCAACGGAAAACTTCCTTAAATGTTCTAAGTGTGCTGCAAAACGAAAGGTTAAGTAGAAATTGAATACGC
Organism: Glossina austeni; assembly: GCA_000688735.1. Classification (NCBI taxonomy): domain Eukaryota; kingdom Metazoa; phylum Arthropoda; class Insecta; order Diptera; family Glossinidae; genus Glossina; species Glossina austeni. Next base: position 575,367 of record KK502464.1, on the reverse strand, counting down.
TCGATAGGTTATAATTTGGCCCAAAAATTTGATGAAGATAACTTCGTGCTCCATTAACTGCACTAAAAACAACGTTAGAGTGAAAAAGAGTGAAATTATTTAAGAAATTCATTACACAAAGATATTTTGCAGTTTTACTTCGAAAAAACTTGTAACAACTCGCGATCAAGATGCTTTATGTAGCGTGTAGGCGAATGACTCTCTGCCATTCTGGGAATTGCGATGTTAAAGGGGCAGTAATCAATCATCGATCACAGAACGGTTCGAAAGTTCGGAGCTTGGGATCCAAACGAGTTCTCATTGAAAATATGTACCAACGAATCTGTACTGAAATGAAACGAATTAAATGCATTTTCGAATCAAATCATTTAAAAAAAAAATTAGGAAAAATAGTGTTGCCCTCCATCGTCAAGATAACGCCAGACGACATACACACAAACTATGGATTGAGAAGCTTTCATGCATTCACCCACCGTACTGACTGGACTTTGCCTCATATGTCTGCCCTTTGTTTCGCTCTGTAAAACTCTTCAAAAATCACTTGGTTCAGTGCTCCGGTCAGAGAAGTCGTACAATGATGCTGCAATGGCTTTATTACAAACATGAAAAATCTCTCAACACTTTTTCCTGCTCCTATTATTTCTGGGGCATTATATCCAAATGCAACAAATGGAACGACAATCAAATCATTGTACTCTCGATGCGTATGTAGTAGCGCGTCTAATGTAATAAAGAAATTTAACCAGCAAATAATTTTAACAATTTGTCATATCTGTGCATCTCGATAATCATGAGAAAAATTCTAAACATGCATGCACGCGTACATATGCGTTAAAGATAATCGGCGAACGTATGCGCGTATAGAAAGTGAGCAATTTTATAAACGAAAAAATATGCGGAAAAAACCCTCTCTCTCTGTGATAGCAATAATAACAACAACAAAAACAACAACAACAACAACAACAACAACAATAAAAAGGAATAACTTTCCAAATCAAGCAAACAAATAATGGAAAATTCTAAGGGAAATATTGTGAAAATTACTGAATGCACAAAAACGCATACACATCCATATATGTTTTGCATATGTAGGAATGTGTGAGCGTGTGTGTGTGTGTGTGTGTAGATATGAGCAGATAAATTGAAAGTTCTTAGAAAAGCTTGTCTTTTTTCGCATTTCTTTTAAACTGTGCAGTGATATGGAAAACTTGTCATAAAATTTGCAAAAAACTATAAGAAAAACATGACTAAGAAAATTTTTATATTTGCGCTCAATACGAACTGTGGTTATGTTTAGTACTACCCAGATATATATAAAAATTGTTTTCGAGTCATATCGGTTGCCCGATCAAAAGCAAACCATGCAGGTACATTAGGTTTGTCTTTATGTTTTTTTGTCGCACCCATACATAAGTATTAAAGATTTTGAGCAAATTTAATCATGTCCTCCGTCCGCCTATCGCCTACGGGTAGAAGTGTCAACTGTCGTAGAAGTTGAAATAAAAGAAAGAAGCCTAACAACTTCAACCACAATTTGAGTTTGATTCGAGCTAAGCATCAAACTAACTACAAGCAAAAATCGCTAGCTTAAAGATCATAAAAGATAGTAGTAGTAGTGCCAATGAATATATAGGCCTACGAAGGAACTATCTAAAAACGCTCACGACATGACCTGTTAGTAAACAGTCTTTGATGGTTTAACGTGGATACACAATCTTGTCGGTTTAAGCCCACGACGCCTGATGACACACAGATTAATTTTGCGTAACCGGTGCCGTCCAGAGAGTTAGAAAATCCCTATAAGATAGAAGTCTAAGCTACGCTGGAGAAACCAGATAAGTTTATTGTGTCTGATCTGTCAATAAACACACTCTGGGGAATGTTGAGGCCTATCATTACCTCTAATTATTCGCTTTACGAATGCTAGAAACCACGCGATAACCCCCCGCAGGGCCGTGCCCAGCGGTCAGGACTCACACATTGGTTAACTGCTGCGTTCCAACAGGGGACTGGATATACGAGCTTCCACCACAGTTTCCACATGTATGTAAATATGCAAGCTTCCCCCCGAAGGATTTCGGCAAGCACCAATCTACAGTACACCAATGCTGTCACCTCTACCCGCAGGTACTCATGACAAAGTGAATGTGCTCCTGACTCCCGTGGATTTTAAAGTTAGACTGTAAAGCCATTAGCATTTCTTTACGCAACATAGTCACTTTTGCCTTTCGATCTGCCACATAATCCCGGCTAGCCAACACCGGACTATCCTTCTTCAAGATATATTAGCATCGATAGATCTGACATGGCGGGTGGACACCATGTTAAGAAACACCATGACTATAAATAAGAAACAGTGGCTGTTCCTCTCAATTTATAAAAAATATTTATCTAAAGGCCGATACGAATATTTCTTCGAGACGGATTATCAACATTTTCGTAAAACATTCATCCCTATTTTTTGTAAGGGCTAAAGAGCAAGCTAAACGATATAAGAGCACAAATACTGTAACTATAATATGAGAATTCTAATATGATAGGGCATGGCTAAAACGACTTAAAATCTCACTATGATCTATGATGATACCTGCTCCGAAAAGTATGAAAATTTAATTATGCTTTTATAAAGACGAAACCAAGCAATGACTAACTTAGACTCTATTAACTAGAAAAAGAACGTGGAGCCCCTTCCAGCCTTTTCCATCGTGTTTGTAGGTGGACTATGGCTAATTTGTTAGATCTTTTAGCAAGAGGTGTAATTTAAAATTTGTTTCCCGAGCTATTTGACAGACGTCGTCGTTCCAATGAAAATATATAGCGACACAATTGCACATCAAGCAATTTTTCGTAGATGATGACTAACTAAGACACGTTTAGTTGGGAATAGAAAACGAATACTTCAGCAAGTACGGGAGAGTTTGCATGTAGACCGATCACGCACGTTTCGACCACTTATGTGCAACCGTTATTTAAGAATGTATATCACAACTTTTTACATTTTGCAGTCGTTCACCAACAGGCAATAAATTAAAAAATAAATGTGATTAATGGCTGCGTACGCTAATTGACAATATTTTGCCGTATGTCGCAAGAGACGTTATTTAAAATTTTTTACGTACGAAACTTACGGCTTCATGGGGTGCGTAGTGGACGGCACCGTCGTGCTCAAAATAAATATCGGCAACTTGCACAACATCACTTTCAGGCGAACGTTGAAAGCTCAGGTGCACAACAGTCGTAACAGTCGAAGCAGCAGAGTTTTTACAAGAACTGTGACCTGATTACAATGTCAGGTGACAAACCACAGCAAGTTGCTACCCAAAGTTTCTAGGAAGGCTGTTCAACTACTTCTCTTGGGTTTTTGGGAAGTCCCGAAGTGACAGTTTTGCTTACTTGCTACGTACATTGACTAATGAAAATGAGTCTCGTCCTTCAAAGAGATTACGCTTAAAAGACAATTATTTCGCTCACTGAGCGAATAAGCAACGAATGTATCTAATAATCTCTCTCAGGCTCTTATTTGCCAGAAGACGTCGTTTAACAGCACTACCAAATTTAAAATGAGTCTTTTGCAAAATACCTATTTATGGCACCTTATACAAGGTTTTCTTTTTGATGCACTCTAGGATGCTAAACCTAATTTCCTTCTTATATGATATCAGACAATTCGTTATGATTCCATAAAAATTTTAAGGAGATTAATTATAACCTTTAGTGATAATTTTTTAAATATGAAAAAAAAAGTTCACTTTTATGCGGTATTTTTTTTACACGATTTTTTTCCGAACTTATCTGTTGCAACATGAATAATAAATCTAGCACACCCATAAGTTTTAATGGTGAATATAAAACCAAGCATTTGCAAAGCAAAGGGAAAATAAATTTTTGCTGTGAGAAATTGAAGAAAAGAAATAGAGGAAAAAAAAGAAGTTAACAGTAGAGGCTAAAAGACCCATTTTGCTAGAAGCGAAAATTATTGTAAAAACCAACAACAACAACAAGAGCACTGCTCTCACACCACACTATTCCTATTATAATTTGACAATGGAAATGAGTTTCATCGTTTTGTTTGGTGCATGAAAACGGAAAATTGGTGTTAACATTGTTTATGTGAATGTATTGTTCTCGTATTTTTGTATTATTTTGCGTTTATTGTTTGTTGTGTGTAGGGTGAGTAAAGAGTAAATTTAATGTTGCAGATAAATATCGTCTGTCATGCAAGCAAAATGAATGAATGAATGAATGAAGGAATAAACGACTTTAACTAAAATGAAACGAAATGAAGATAAAAACTGTAAAATTTTACAATATTCTCACACACACACAACGGATCTTCTATAGTCAAAAAAAAAAAAAAAAAATAGCAATAAAAAGCTATATCAGTATTACAGCATTTTATCCGTTTAGCATTGCTAGAGAAATAAAACGAAATGAAATGTTGTTATACCCCATCACCACCCACATACCCCATACATACTGTTGTTATTCGGCTAAAAGTGGTAAGAGAGATACCATAGAAAAATACGCTCACACATATATACTACGCACACTTATATACATTTTCAAAAGAAATAATGCATTTACCAAACTTCTCATTTCCTTTCCTTATAACTTATCATATATATATGTATATATATACATTCTTCTTATAAAAAAGTGTACAACGTATCAACATAAAAACATAAATGAGTGTATCTATGTATATATATATGCGTTTAGAGTGGTGTGAGTGTATTGAAATTGCAATCTGCAAGAAAAAAAAAAAAGTGTAAGAGGAAAAAACATTTTCATATTATTTGCATTTTTCAGTTAAAGAGATATTGCCATAGCTAACCACAAACACATACGCTCCCACACATGCATAGAGCGAAGTAAACAATACAAAAAAAAAAAAAACAGCAAACAAATGCTACACAATTGTGTTATATCCTTGAATGGACTTTTCCTTGAATTTTGTGTTAAATGAAAATCACAGTGCAGTTGTTGTTTAGCTGTTTGGATTTTAGTTGTCGTTGTTGTTGTTCTATACAATTTCAACTGCCACCACTTCCGCTTTGATGATATTTAACTTGACTTGTTTTTGAATTACTTTGTGTTGTACGGACAGGAAGTACGCTTACTACACTGCTAATATTTGTAAATCTCATCCCTCTTTCTTCTTCTTCATCATTTTATACTTTATTTTTCTAACATAAAACTTTTTTCTCTCTCTGATTTTTGATCTGATACTTTCAAAAACTTGCGCTTATGAATTGTTGCTCATCTTATTCTTTTTGCATTTAAAACTTCTTTTTCATTCCTATTTTTTGTTTTGCCAATAGCTGCTAGAACTTGTACGTGGTAAAATTTACGCAAAAAAAAAGAAAAAAATGTATTTATTTATCATTTTATGTTTGGATGCACTAACATTTACAGTAGTGCAGCACTTTGCAACATGCTAAACGGCAAATGTCATATACGTGAGATGCTTCAAAAATGTTGCTACGTGTTGCCCGCAGCTTCACTACGCAGTCAGGGTAAGACTTTAAAGAAAAATTGTTAAATTTTTAAATATAAACAAAAACCTGATATCAAGAACTAGAAACAATTAGACTATTTTTTTCTTTACTAGCTCCGTACTTGTGAATAACTCGTGTTTATTTTCATTGCACTTGGTAGCAAGCAGACAAATGAATTGAAAACTTCTTTCAAGTCAAACTCAGGTCAGGTTCATAATAAATATAAAAATTTTATTCTTTAAAACATTTTTCTTAAACTCAATCAATGCATTTCTTTCTTGCACTGTCTCCCCTTAAGCCCACTTAGTCCATCTCTGGACTGATTTGTTTTTAAATTCCTAAATTTGCTAACTTCTTCATTTCATAGACCAAAAAATCGAAACAAGTCCTCTACAAGCTTCTCTTCCTAAATCTAACATAAATTCGAAATGAATTTTTGTTATTATTTCCTATTTCTTGTCAGTACCTACTACTAAGAAAAGGTCTTTCACTCGAAAAATGAAGCAAATTTGGCAGCGTCACTTTCTTAAAGAAAATTGTTACCTGCTTTTGCCCGCTCAATTTAAACTTCTCAACTCAATTAAACATCTTTCGTGGCATCGCACGAGTATCATACTTTGCACTTTTGCGGCGACGCAACCGAACCATACTTCGCTAGCAATGCAGGCTTTCGTGATGCACCGTTGCACGCACTGTTCGCTAAATTGCGTATCGCATTTTCTGCGTTGCGAAATGTCTTTAACAGTTTTAATTTGAGTTCACTCATTGCTGTATGTAGATGGAGTCAGGCGGTGTAAACTAATAAAAGGCTTCAATTCTTTTACATTTTTTTGAAATTTGATCTGTCTGTTAAAAAACGGGTATGGAAAAAGACCCAAATTTTTCTAGTTTGGTCGCATTAGAGTCTTGACTCCTAGTTTATTTTATTTCAGAATATTTAACAGAGCCCTGTTAAGGAAAAAGTTAGGTGTTTTCGATAGTTAAGTTCGAATTTGTCTTCACAGTCTTAATTGAAGGCTAATCTACTGCTTCCTCTCTTTAGATTCGAACTCCGAAAAACAGTTTGAATGCTTTCTTTTAAAACAAATTTTCAAAAATTTTCTATTGGCCTAAGTAGCATCATCTTTAACACATTGCCGACCGCTCGGGGAAATCTCCCCATTTTTTAAAATGTCGGTGCACGGCCGATCGGGGAAATCTCCCCGTTTGACAATTTGTATTTATTGTATATAATTTAATGCCCGCTTCTCTTCGTTGATCCCTATAGCGAGAATAGACTATAAAAAATTTTTATTCAAAATTGCAATACAACTAATAGAGGAAAAAGAAACGTAAAATCTGGACAACACGGAAGAAGAATCTTTAACAAGTAAGGAAAGAACAAAACAGTCGCCCAGAATGGATTCACCAGATAGACTTTCGATGGATATGAATAAACATTTACTTATTCAAATTGTTACTGGCGGCAAGAAAAAATATCCCCACAGACAATGTAAAGTCTGTTCTGCGCATAAAAAAAACAGGATATACTCGATATATTTGCAAGAGTTGTGGAGTACCGCTACATAAACTTAAATGTTTCCAACGATATCATACTCTAAACAAATATTAAATTTTACACACTCGATTTTGTCACTTGAATGAAAATAAATAAATATTAATTAATTCTATTAACACTATTTTACTATTTTATTTCTTTCAATGTTTGTAAATACGTAATTGTTGTTTACATATATTTGAAAACTTCACTAGTTATCACACGTAAAAAATGCCCGGTGGGTAGCATATATTGAGGTGCAATTTGTGCGGTCGGCAATGTGTTAACACAATTCAAAAATCCTTGCGCCGATAGCTCATAAGTAATATTAAAAATGATTTTAATTCGATGAAACAAAGAAATAAATAAATAAAGCCTGTATTCAACAAGCGCTGTTTGCTTTTAGTCTCTGTATTTGTGCGAACTTCTTCCTCGTCTTTACATTTGTTAATATTTCAACATAACAGAGCACTTTCTTCGGAACATTTTATTGAAACGGATTCAATAATTTATTTCGTATCACACGACTTTTGTGAACCACATAAATATTACCACAATAATGAATAACCCTTACGTATAAGTGAAGGCATAAAATGACAATTAATTTTTTTTTTTTTGAAAATTTTACTTTTAAACTAGCCGTGTAATATTGCAAAGCTGTGAAAAGAGTACCGTATAAAACAAGATATAAGTGTACATATAAAAAATGTGGCATATCTCTTGGCGTTGTCTTGTAAATAGAGAAATAAATTTGGCTACATTATAATTCCTAATAAATCCTTTAATCTCTTTTTCTTATTGCCTACTTTTTGTTGCTTTACATGAGCTATTTATATGAAATGTTTTTTAACATAACTTCCGTTATTGTTTTAGAAAACAAATGATATCCTACCTTAGGGCATGTATTAAATTACATTTAATAATAAATTTGCTTTAGTGTTTTTACGCGTTTTGTTTTGAAAATCAAATCACATATAAACAATAGCAGTCATTTAGTAAATAATAAATAAAAACGTAACTTAAATCATCTTTTCAAAAATGCATGCAGATAGACACCTTTAAAGTCATATTTGTCTTTGCGATACTTTTTTCGAAACGTGTTTGTTGAAAATGTCACGTTGCAAACAGCAAATGCTGTTATAGTCATTATTGTCTCGTATAACTATTAATACATGAATGCATCTAATCACAAACGTACATACAAGCAATTGCTTAAGCGTGAGTGTGTTTGAACCCTGAACTGTTTTGTCACTTAATATGCTGTTTAAACACATCCTTAACAAATGTTTAACTGCATTGCATTTATTCTCTTAACATTATCGCAAACACGCATGTATACATATACATATACATAGACATATACATATATATACATATCTGTGACATAACAAGATTATGACTGTTTTACTTCTTACATCCATTATTAACGATTGGGGATAGGAGAGATTTATCACTCCGTATGTAACACTTGGAAATAGGAATCGAAAACTTGGATTTATAACTAAATTTGGACAAAGTTTAAGTCAAAGACTTTACGCTAGAATATGTAAAACATAACCAATATAACTTTTTTGTAAATTTAACCTAACGAATTATAAGCCGACGGAACGTAACCTCAGGGATGCATTAGCTTTCTTGACATAATTCTAAGAAAAGTGGGGGTTAAGATTATTGATGGTTAGCGGAAATCTATGGCTAATCTGCCTTTCAAATAAAAGCCTTTCAATACCCGATCCGACGCTTTGGATCAGGATATTTCGAAAAGGACAAGGAACATTTGGAGACGTTACTCACTGAAACTCATGTCTTTGAAGAATCGTTGGGAGCTAGGCAAGCAACAACCATTTGCAATCATTAAAAGAGCGTGAAAATTATTCAAGAGCAAACCAATTAGTCACGAGGCAAATCGAAGCTGGAAGACATTGAAGAAACATTCTTCACACTTTACCAGCTGCTGCAAAGGTAAAAGAAAAAATTTTATTCTGCTTCTTGGTAGTGACAGACAGCGAAAAATAGACAACCTTGGACAAACCAAACGAAACAAGAGTCAGTCAGCCATCAACATCAACGCCAAAGCCATATTTCTAAGCCTTCAAGTTTATGTTATGTATTTGTAGGGACCAGAAGAACGTAACAGCGCTCGGAAGCAGTGAATTAAGATAAGTATGGAAAGAAAGGCGATCATACAACATATAAGCGATTTTCCAATATCACAACACTTGACCATGCATTGGAAAAACCGTCAACGTTAGAACCACTGTATGACCCTCTACGTTCGCCACTTGTCATAAGTTGCAATCGGCCACTTATGGGTCTGTTCGCTCTTTTGGCGGATAATACCCACAAAAGACAGGTGCTATTAAAAAATGAGATCAATATAAACAAACGCACACTTTTATTAAAAAATGTCTCAAAGTTTATCTACAAATGGAGTACATTCCCAATGAGGAAGGAAACGTAGACTTTCGCTGTGATTATCAATGTAGTCGTCCAAGATTTTAGAAATGAACTAATTTTAATTGATCTATTGACTGGTTGTATATAACTAAAAAACAAAAGTTGACTCCAATGGGTGCTTGCAGTTCCCCTTAGCATAATACTTTTTTACATTTTTGGCTTGTTCTTCTTCTATCCTCATTTCGTCAGTATTGTAACATGTACATGGTGCTGAGCATACGTAGTTAATAGTTTTATGTTAACCGACTTGCAAGTCAATCATAAAATTAAATAATTTCTACTGAAAAACTGAATTGAACTATAGATGTAATAAAATTTTATTCTTTTTTTTATGCTTTCTCTTATACTTCTTAGCTTTTGAATTTCTGATTATCATGGGTATTAGATATTAACAGTTTTCTATATGCACAATATCAAGCGGAGGGTTTAAAAAAATGTGCAGAGTAGCTTAAATATTTACGGTGTTCTATTATCAATTGCTTAATAACCATGAAAACTGAAATTTTTGGTTTCTCATCGTATTCAACGAATTGAAGAAGGGGTCAAATCAAAAGTTCTCCTCTTTAAATTATATTGAACGTTGAAGTCATTTAATAGTGATGATCTGAATAGTAAGATTTTATGCAATACTAAAGTTTCATTAAAAAAAATAAAGATTAAGTTGCATTCATTACTTTTTATGCTTAAAGAGCTTCAGCTTCATTTGTTACTTAAAGCAAAAGCAAGCTATCAATATTTTCATTATCTTATAAAAGTTCGCAAATTATATCTCATTAAAGTAAAAAATAAAAAGTAAAGAAAAAAAGAAAATTTAAGCTAAGAGCTTATAAATTATTAATAAAGAAAACCTGCAAAATTGTAGCCTTAACTTATGCTAAGAAATATTTAATAAAATTTAATTCTAAATAAATACCATAAATATGAACACTTTTCAGCATTTCTCAATATGAGAAAATTATTATTTAATACCTTCGATGCCAGATCGTTGGAGGAGAATATCATTTACCTATAGCTTAAAGTGTGAAACTAGCCGTAAAAATACCGAATGAAGTATATTTGACACCCTTAGTCATTCAAAATTGTACGATTGTAAAAAAAAAAGTGTATGCGTAGAGTGACCCAATTTACGCAAGATTTGAAAACTAACAGTTTCGGATTACTAGGAATGGAGCATTGCAAGAGAGAACAACGCGCCTTCACTGTTGAACAGTACTTGAAAAATAATTAAAGTTTAGCTGAGACGAATCAAGAAAAGACTGTTGCTGGTGGCCGATATCGCGCTATAATAACCCAGTGCGCTCTGCCCAACTTAGATGATATTGATGTGAACGACATAATTCAATTTCTGCAAGAGGCATTACCTGGTTTTGTACTCTCACGTTTCGGGAATGGAAATGCCGACAAAAGAGCCGCCGAAGTCATGAAGGTGCAAATTCCGCACATGATCCTGTCATATATACACTACGATTTAATAAATAAATTAAATAACTTATTAAATAAATATAAATTAAATAACTTATAAATTAAATAAAAAAAATAACTCTGCTCTCTATTTAATTCAATATTTGCGTAAGCTTTCGGTCACTTTGAACAGTAAAAATGCGAACGAATGAGCGCTCAGGGATTTTCTTTGCTTTTCTATTAGTGGTGAACATAGTTTTAAGTTCAAGTAATTTTCAAACTTTTCTAACCTTGTCTTTTTCAATTATATTTTAGTAGCCTTTAATACCGAACTACTGCTAGCGTATAAGCTGGCAATCTATGCTTCTATTTTTATTCGGAGTGCGCAAATTAAACACGACTTTCGTATTTGAAAGACCATTGAAAGACCATTGCAAGCTGAAAGAGTTAACAACATATGTATTAAAAAAGAATGTAATCAAAATAAAATCAACGAAAGTCACGGCGTTTTTTCATGGCTTCAGACTCGCCTTTCGAATCGCGCAATGTGAATGCAAAACATTGGCAAACAAAGCGTTCAATCAAAGAATTGATTCCACAATCTACGGTTACTACATAAAGCTACTAAAGGGAGTAGGTAGTTGGATTAAAGAGCCCAGAATGGATCAGTAGAAAAGGCTTGATACACTATTACGACGATGTCGTAGCTTTGCTAGGAAGTTTTAAGCCTGCACCCTGCCCCGTCACATTAAAATTTATTGCGTTCTAGAGATAACTTTTAAAAAAGCCTCTCTAAAAGTAACTCAAGAAACATCTCGGAATTCCTAGAAATTTGTTTCGCAAAGGCATGCTAACTAGTTTTTCCAAAAAAATGGCAAACGCGTTTCAATCAAAATGGAACATGTTTTTGTTTGAAAAAACTTCAATTAGAATATAAGAGAAATTGATTAAATATTGGGGAGGAAAATGCCACGAACTTCTTCCTTCATTGTATATTTATTTACCTACGTTCACATGACAAATTCCAAAGCTTCGCCAAGATATTAGCTTACAAATGATGCACTGCATGATGCAAATAAAAATTTTTATACAAAAAAAACAATTTTTTCCTTTCGAATAGAATTTAAAGTGGACAGTGTGTTCAAGTTAAAAAAAGAAAAGAACGCATGCAGACAGATTATAATAGCATGCTACGACAGTTAGCTATCACTAAGTTAAATCCATTCGAATTGGATCATTAGTTTTGACGGCATTAGTTAACGGTCTTTCATGTTATTCTCGGCACACACTGATGGCAAACAATCTAACTGCAACAACCGACCAAAATATAGACCGTCTACGCTAGTGATAGACAACAACAAGCCAATGTAGTATAAACATGAAAAAGCCATAAAATACAACTTTTACGACTTGCTCAATCTGCACACATACACATACACATACACACACACACATTCACACATTGCATATAATAGGAAAGCGGCAGACACTTCACTGAACATCCTGTACATAACAAATGTAGTTTGTTGCTGATGCAATGGGAAGAGTAAAAACCGTGAATATTCCCACGTTAGTTATGTTGACTAGAATTTTTGGCAAATTATGCATGTTTGAAAATGCCAACGAAATTAACACTAACCACACTTACACTTACTTCACATTTTTCGTGAGGACGCGACGCGGGCGGTCGCATAGCAAAATGTTACACGCCCAAAAATATTTTCGTTTTACTAAACCCATTAACGGAAATAATACGTGAAAAGTTTAGCTGTAAAAACTCAAACTCCTTATATAATATCAAAAGCATTTCCCTTACTTCTATTCAGTTTATCATTAAAAGTGCAATGACACGGTGTTGGTTGCTGCATACGAGTATATATATACAGTGGATACCTATTGCTATACAGTTGATGATATTAAGGCGGAACTTTTGTTTAATATTTATATTCTATGGCGTACCAAGAACTCTTTCTGTTTGTTACCTTCCTTTCCTCTTA
>KK502464.1:425694-562377 GCA_000688735.1 Glossina austeni | reverse complement strand
CCTCCCCCCCCCCCCCCCCCCCCCCCCCCCTCACTAGCTCTCCTTTTCTCTCATCCACTTACCCGCTTACCCTTTCAATCTTACCTTCTTCTCGTCGATCTCTCTCTCTCTCTCTCTCTCTCTCTCTCTCTCTCTCTCTCTATCTGCATTCTACATATTTGTATGCGTCTGAGCGAAAACAAATTACTGTTGCTTTCCCGGGCAAAAATGTTTTAAACTGACTGACTATTTTTACTGCCACTACTGCTGCTGTTTGTAATCTCTTGTGTTTATAAAAGGTGGTTAAAATGAGTGAAATTTCAACCATGTTATTAATGCAATACTAAATAATTAAGTTGTTTATACAAGCGCCAAAGATAGGATCTTATCAGTGTAACACTGAATATATATAGACATCATTGAATTAATGGGTTTTCCTTTTTGTTTTTTTTTTTTTTTTGTTTTGTTTTTTTACTATAATAAATGAAAATGTGTTTATCTTTTTAATCGGCAACTAAGAGTGAAAAGGTAAGAAATTTTGATTTATAAATAATACTGTGTTTCAATGCAATTAATTAAAAGGGTAGTAATTTTTTAGTAAGAATTTTGAAAATTATTTTTTGATAAATAACTACAACTATAAAATTTATTGCCTACATTAGAGCTGAGAGAACATTGTGATAGATGCATAATGTATTTTGGGGTGCAGTACTATTCACTCGTATCGGTCAGTCAACAATGTCCACCGCCTTTCAAAGTAGTTGGACTCGACCGTGTAAATCGAAATGATTATGGTTGATGTGGGGTGGCGAAATAAGTGCGTGATCCTTTCAGGTCGAAAGTTAGCAGAAGTAGTCCCGCCTGAAACGAGGTAGTAGATGTACATAGAAAGCCAAGGATACAGATCTAATTATAATATCCCTTAAGAGGTAAGACGGTTATAACACGCTATTTTTTTTTTTTTTTTTTTTTGGAGTAAAAGGAAAGCTAATGGAATAATAATACTTGAGGAGGTGCAAATTTCAATTAAAAGAAAACTTGTGGAAGTTGATCAACGAGTGCTTCAAAAAACACATTTGTTCTTCTTTTCTTTATTTTATAATACCAAGAATATAGGAATGCAGCAGACGTCGTCTGTGCATCGACAAGCACAGACAGCGGACGTCTATAGACGTCATTTACATCATTTTCAAAAATATACTAAATAGTTCTCGAAAGAATATTTTTTTAAGGAAAGTTAAGGTTAGCCTGAGTCGCTGAGTAGGCAACGTATCTCGACTAACAAGTCAACAGTCGTGGGTTCAAATCTCAAATAGGGTAGAGTTTTCCATAAAGGCGATACCGATAGTAGCACTTCTGGCGTACCTTCAACCAAAAGAAAAAAAAAAGGTCTGGTAATCTTTGTTGTTAGCCCTTTTCCCACTTTTAGTCCCAGAGTTTACTCTACTGTAGAAAGTTCGGATGAAACGAATGACAATTGCAGGACTTACAACGTGCGTCGTTTGAAAAATCTTGTTTTCGGAGTACAAACGGTTCAAACTCTCTATATATCCATTAAAATTTCGCCACTCCCATAACTAATGCCTTACACCATTCTTTAAAAAATCTATTTAAATACCTTGACTCAATCTTATCTCTTAAGAAAAGTGTTTGATTACATCCCAAGAAATTCGATCGGAAGCAGAGTAATTAACACCTACAGAGCTTCTGCAGAAGTTATTATGCTATATATACAAAAACCGATCTTATGGCAACGACGGCAACCTCTAATGTACTTGGAAAGAGATCTTCAGGCAACATTCCTGAAGAGAGGATGCGTGCCTAATACGCACACAGATCGTTAGCAAATTAATCTCTAAAGTTTCTTGCATTAGGGGTCTAAACAATATCGAGCCACGATTCATTTTCATTCAATTCATGCTCATGTATACTCAAGACATTTCCAAATCCATACAACTCGATGTTAATTCAATCTACGTAATAGATTTAGTTAATCAATTGCAATAAATTTCTGGTTTTGGGAAATTTTTGAAAAGTTCTCTGCTTCTTTTTGTTCTGGTTCACACGAAATCTTTTAAAAACATTTTTCTGATTGTATCATTGACTCGTTGTGATTACTTCTTTTTTTTCTCGTTTTTCTCTTTCTTGTTGCTTTTCTTTTCTTTGTTTTTTTTTTTTTTTTTTTTTCGTGAAGAGATAAATGCAACGAATTTTTCTTTTTCTTTTAATGGGTTTGTGGCTTAAAGCGTAAAACGCCATGTTGTCTATATTGCCTTATACAATGTGTGAGAAAGAGAGAGAAAGAGATAAAAATGTTTATTATTATTATTGGTATGGGTGAGCAGTAGAGAGCAAAAGACAATCATAAAAGTGTCCAAAAAGATTTTTATATGGTTTGTCTTAGAAAAATTGCCACAATTGGTTTAGCGCACTTAAAATGCAACTCAAGCAAAGGAAATAAAATTTTCGTTACCCAACCACATGTGCGTTTGTGTTTTGCTTAACATTTGTTAAGAGTTGTTTGTCTCGTTATTTCTTAAGGAATTGAAATAAATATATATATATATATATATATATATATGCGATTTTTTTTTCTTTACGGTCAACCAACAGCACATGACCATAACAACGAAAATATAAGCAGCAGCAGCAACAGCAACACCAGCAATAGTAAAAAAGACCAGCATGTTATCAACACCATCCGAAATAACGTAACATTACGTATGAGTGGGTGAATATGAGTAAGTCCTAAAAGATAGTGTGCTACACACACATGTGGGTAACGGTCATATAAAATTGTCACTGTATACCGAAAGCAATTCAAGTTATTATTGGCCAAAAATGACTTTGACATTTTCTTCTTTTCCTTTAAATTTTTTGTTTTCCTTTGAAATTTCATATTGCGCCACGATGCGGAATGCAAGGCAAGAGCATCTTGGTTTAATCGTTATTTATAGGAAAGTTTTACGTTGACTATTGAAAGTTGTTGGTCTTGCGAACTGCATGAAAATTTGGTAACAATTGTCCCTTTCTTACTCTTACTCGGTCTTGAATTTTCGACGTGACTGTGTGTGAATTCCTTCTTGTTTTTGTTTTGTCTTTTTCTAAAGGTTTTTATTCGTTTGTTTATTTTCCCGTTTGTGTGTGTGTGTGTATATCTTCAAATAAGTTTAAGTAGGGGTGAATGTATTTAAACAATTTCTTACTGTTAGCATATCGTTAGCAATTGTTAAGTATACGCCATGTGTGTGTTTATGTTTTAAAAGTAAAAAATGGGGAAAAAAGTCGCATAAAAATGTCTTTATACTCATAAACATATTGCTTTTATTAACTTTCCTTTGATTCCGTTTCCCATTTTTACACTTACAACCCAGGAATGGAAGTATATTAGATCTGTTGTTGCGTGTGTAACTAGAAGTAGTCATCAGACACTTCACGTGCATATATAGTATTACTAATCTGCCTACGATTTTGCCGAACTAGTTCAACAATGCTGGTCTATCCGTCCTTCCATGATTCCATAATGATTCAAAATTGGGGCGAATTAATTTCACAATCATAGCCTGTCGTCCGTCGTTCCATCTGTCTGAAAAAGCTCCAGATGCAAAAATGGAGGCAGAAATTTGAAATTTGTCCTTTGCGCGTTTAATTAATGAGTCAAAATTGGCTAGAATTAATTTCGCAATGCTAGGCTGTCGTCCGTCGTTCCATCCGTCTGAGACGGCTCCAGATGCAAAAATTTAGAAGGAAATTTGAGGTTTGTCTTTTGTGCGTTTAATTAATCAGCTCAAATTGCACCAAACTAATTTCACAATGGTAGCCTGTCGTCCGTCCTTCCATCTATGGAAGAAGGCAAGGCGAGTACAAAAACGTAGGCAGTAATTTGAAATTTGTCTTTTGCGGGTTTAATGAGGTCGAATTAATTGCACAATGCTAACCTGTCCGTCCTTCCACCTATGTAGGAAGGCCGCGAGTGCAAAAATTTCCTGTATACATTTAGTTAATGGTCACAGATGAAATAAGCAAGTAGGCCTAACCCACCGACAATTATGAAGCCTATAACCAAAGGCAAATATCTTAACTAACATTCTAGAACAGTTTTCGATATGAAACTTCATACAGATATTTATCAATTAAAGTTGAGTTCTGATCAGCCAAGTGAAATTCCCATCATTAACGACTTACTTTACCATTTTTATATAACACATTGATTATGATTCAATTAATGACGAATGATCAAAGTTCTACCCCTAGGGTGAATATAACTTGTTTCCCTCTTGCTATATGGTGACTTGCGGCGGACGATATCTAAAATCAGCTCGAATTGTGAATTTCCCGCTTGCTATGTATTAACCTGAGATGTACGTCCCAAGGCTAATACAACTTTCTTATTTATTTTCTATACATTTTTTCAATTTCTTTTTAAAGAAATTTCTATCTTTTTATTTTGTTACTATTGCACCATACAAAAGTTTATTTTCATCCATTTTATTGTGATTACTTTAATAAGAATTTTTTGTTTGTATATTATTGCTGCTCTATTCAATATATTCTATATTTATGTTTTCATTTCCATTTTATCATAAAAAAAAATAAAAAAAAAAGAGAAAAAACAGAAAAGATTTTTATAAACCATGTCCCCAACTTTGATTTTCCATCCGTTTTGATATTTGCATAAATTTGAATTAAGTTTTCTACAAGTTTTTTCCACTTTTCTGCAAGTTATTATTTATTCACTATAGCTAGTACTATAGATGCATATATTGTATGTACTTAGGTCGGGTAAGTAGTTTAGCAGAACTGTCAAATAATGATTTTTGCTTTCTAATCAAAAATCAAATATCAAACTTGTCAAATTTTTTCAAGTTTCTTTTTTCGCCTAAATATTAAGCAGATGAGCTCAACCAAAGGTATTTTTGTGCCCACTTCTGAAGGGTACGGGTATGCTTATTTTCTTTGTGTACGTAACAAGCAGCGTGAAATTCTGAATTGATTAAGTCATGTCTGTCCGTCTGGTGTCTGTGTGGTGTTTGTTGTTAGCAGTCTCTTGGTCGCCAAAATGAAGACATCAGTTTCAGATTTGGTAGAGACATTGGAAGTTTTTGCACGCAGGATTGCTATTGAAAATGGTCTAAATTTATCGGTGCAAAAGACCGTGTGTAAAACAACAAGGCCTTTTGACATTTAAAGGGGAAGGCCACTGAAAATTTTCCACATTTATTTTTTTTAGGCATTAGAGGTGGCTTCGATCTTCTAAAGAATGGAGCGAAATATTTATTAACAGAAATTAATTTTTTCTTTGCAATTCCCAGGTTTTCCCGAAGCGCTCTGAAAAGATTTCCAGCTTCAAATGTGTCCCATTTAATACGCTACAGCCTAACGGCTTGGATTTCCACAATATACTAACAAATGTCTTTGGAAAGTGTTTACACTCATTTACAACCATATTCTGCCGATAAGGTCACCCGTCATAAAAAAAACAAAGTGTTTGCTTGTCATGCTTTTACTGACTTTGCGTCAAATATGGTTTTCCGGAGCCGCAAATAAAACAAAAAAAGAAAAGTGCCTTGTGATTTGCGATGTCTCGGTGATGTTACTCAGAATATAGCTACTAGCTATAGCTACTAGTTTCATAGAGATGATCGTTGAGTAGACATAAGGTTAAGAAAGTTTGGAAAGTTTGGAAGTCTGTCAAAAAATCGAAAGTGTGTAATGAAGAATTTCATGATAATTATGATTTCGGTTAGAAAATTATACATTTTCCTGGCATTTTCTCTCTCATTTCGCAATACTTAAAGTGTAGGATATTTGCGGCAAAAATGGCATCTTTTGGGGAACAGTCCTTTGAAAATAGATTGGTTTCAAAGCTGCTAACCTTACTTCTAAAAATTTTATTTTCATAAAATTTAGTCAAAACAGATATAATTATGAGCTATTCAGACCGTTGTAGACACTCTTCAAAAATCTAAATTATATCCTTTATCCCATCTCAATATTGGATTCTACAAATACTATCAAATTAACTCTCCTTCCTTCATATGCGTGTCCTGCCTACAAGGGATCTAAATTAACTTCCACTCTTCAAAGCTCCGTATGATTCGTAATTATATTCACACTTGTTCGTTGCCAAGCTTTTGCCTGTCTGTTTGCATCGGTTGAGTGGTTCACTCCTATCTTGAGTCTATATTGGCCACGTATCGCTACGCTAGAAATATACACGTTTTTTGTTGTCGTTTGTTTATACATGAATCTATTTTTACTAATACTAGTCCTGCTAATGTTTAGCTTAAGTTTTATTTTTAAGAGTCAACTCTATTCGGGTGTTAATTTAGCGTAAGGGGAATTCGATCAAGAAAATAATGCAAAATATTCGGTCATGAAATGCATTTTTATGATTCTGGGGGTTGCAGAAAAGAAAACGATAAGAAAACTTATTAATAACATGTACCGCAATTTTAAGAAGATTTTTTTCGAAACACGATTTTTCAAAACGCAACAATTCCTACAGTTTTCGTTTCAATATCTTTAAAATTACATTCTCTTGTGTAATAAGTAGAAGATTTTCGATAAGTCCCACGCAAAGTCGTTAAACAATTGGAAAGCAAGTACAAC
Organism: Glossina austeni; assembly: GCA_000688735.1. Lineage (NCBI taxonomy): Eukaryota > Metazoa > Arthropoda > Insecta > Diptera > Glossinidae > Glossina > Glossina austeni. The sequence goes on along the minus strand of KK502464.1, from coordinate 555,786 downwards.
AATGACAATGAAGTTCACCAGAAAAATGATCGATAGAGTTTTAAAATTACAGACAAAATCTTAACTGCTTTTGATATATAAAAAAGCGGTTTTTGCTTGCGAAAAGCTTGAAATTTGTTTGCTTTTTATCCTAATTACGACAGACGGACAGATTTGGCTTCGTCCAACATATTACTCACACCAATTATTATATACTGCACGATCGCATCAGTACGTTATAAGCATGAAATTTGATGAAACAGATGATATTCATATTTAGTAAAAAAAAAAAAATTAAATATTATTTCTTACCCTTTAAAATTCGATAGTCGACATCAAAATTTTTATATTCTGCACGCATATATATTTTTTAAGATAGTTTTTTTTCACTTTATTTTTCCTCTTTCCTTTTTGCTAATAAATCGCAAAGATATTTAAATCATATTATAATTCTAATATACATTGAAATTTTAAAATAAACTTGACAACAATTTTCTTTTTTATATTCTTTACTTAAATTTTTTAACATCATTTTTTTACTTTAACGCTTTCTCTTTCTAATGAAACTCTAATGACATAGAAACCTTAGTATAATGCTAATACCATATCAAATTTTAATAACTAAACTTGGCAGCATTTTCCTCCTTTTTTATTTCACAGAACATAGTAAAATACCATTACGTATTGTTTTACTTTCACAAAACCTGACATACTTTTCGAGCTACAGGCGAAATCTTTTAAGTTGCACTTCTAATTCGTTAACAATTTTCAATTAATCAAGTGTTTTAACATTTAATATCTCACAGATTTAATAAGTTTTAAAATTCTTAACTTTCCTTCACCTGCAATTTTCGCGCGCAATTTTGATGGAAACTCCTACACAACTGAAAAAAAGGGCAACAATTTATCGAAGCAAATCTAGGTACGATAAAAAATGTAGTTAGCGCAATAGCTGTCATTCACAAAATTTCTACATTTTTAAGATTTAAAAAACATAGTGTCACCGTCATCAAAAAAAAGGATAAACGAATTTTACGAAATTTGTTTAATATATCTTTCCAAAATTTTCCAAGCTTTTCTCGTTAAACTCTTACTTGACAAAGTCAAATCTCTTTTTCCATTTTACAAATATCGTGCATACTATAAAGTTTCCTTCTTTCAGGGCTTTAAAAATGTAATATAAATAAGTAATATTTTATAGGATTTTCTCTCTAAATAAACAAATAAAAGCACCGATTGAAACTAACTTTTTACTAATTAAATATTTGTAAGCGTATTTGTCCAAAGACGATACCAATCTAATAAGAACAAGACAGTGTTGCAATTTTGAATTTTAATATACTGTATCAGTTATTTTAATTGCTATCCCTGATTTGCTGCAACGCTGCAAAGCAAAATAGAACTTTTCATTTATATTATAATTAGTGCAATTCGCAACTTCTTTTGAGATGCCGACCATCGCAAAGCAAGTAAAATAAATTATACCCTCTTTAACAGTAAACTTCATTATTCCTCATTAAAACTGTAGAACAGCAGAAGGCTTCGTTTATAAAAACTATAACAATAATATTAAACTCTAATTATTAATAGTTCGCCTGAAGAGAAAACCTATATATTTCCAACCATGAAAATAACCATTTTATAAAGCAAAATATCGTATAGAGTAAGACGAGATTTTCAGCACAAATTTCTGCGTCTCACAAATGCATTGAGAAAATTGTTAACACCATAACCTTGGTTGATAGTGATGATAATAATAATAATAATAATGATAATAATAATAATAATAATAATAATAATAATAATAATAATAATATTGTCTCAAGCATGTTAATGTAAAATCATCAACATAATAGAAAATAAAGTAAAGTATTTATGCACAACTCCCTTTGCACTTTAATAATGCAACTGGTGATAATAATGAGAAGGAAAATGCAACAATAATAGTGATTTAGACAGCAACTGTTGGGATCCACTTAAATTAATACAGTCACGCTGACCAATTCATTAAGTTTACAAAAGCTAATTACCAGCATTCAAATGAAATTACATTAATGGCAAAATATAAAGGCAACTAGAAAAAAAAAGCAGAAGCGTAAATAAATAAATAAAAGTAAAAACAACAAGTAAATCATTCGGCTTGAAACGAATTGTGTATACACAGCATCTTAAGAAAGCTTATGAAACATTTTCAAGGTTTTTAACAATCGACCAGGACCGCAAAAGTGCAATGAGCATTTTATTATGTTTGGAAAACAGCTCAGATTAGAATGAAATAATTTTACTTAGGTTCAGGGTTGTCTTTTTTTTTTGCAAGTTCTGCGGATTGCCCAGTTCACCCACTGATTGAGGCTGATGCTGGGATGCCGTGAGTATAAAAATGGCGATTGCTCCAAATTTACAAAAAAAAAAGTATTTTTTTTGTCAAGTGTGCACGCTGGAAGCGCTATTTGAAAATCTAAGCTTCTTAAACTTTAAGCTTGAACCATGCTGTTGTGTGGTGTTGTCCCATGCTTCATGTTGCTTCAATGGCTAGATGAATACTGAATTCCACTCTAATTAAGTGAATATATTTATGTCTCAAAATCTTCTTCATTTTTCTATTGCTTTTTGTTACAAGCATAATGGGTAAATGAATGTGCGTTCACTTTTTAGTAAGTAAGCTTTAATGAACCTTGCAGACTACTACAAAATGGCAATAAATATTTTAAGTAAATATTTAGTTTGTAGTTTATATAAACATAGACGTAAACGAGAAAATGAATGAAATGTCTCACAGAGTGAAGGTTTGAGTTGACGTAAATGCGTAGAAGAGGAAGTGACAAAATGCATTCTATATATAATTCTAAGAATTACCCTGGCGTGTGATAAAACTAATTATGTGCAATAATCAAGCAATAAGGCCAAGCAACAAGCCAGCCAGCCAGCCAACCAACAGTCACTTCAACTGCTCAGAGTAAATGAACGAAGGCTTGAATACAATAGAATGAAAAAGAATCGGAGGCAATAAAAAAAAGGGAAAAGGCAACTGAGAAATAATGGCTGGGTTAGAGTGAAGAAAAAGTGTCAACATTGCTTTAATGTGCAGACATTAAGTGGAAAATTACATTTTTTTCTTTATTAGCTTCTAACACTTTTTTCTTTTCTTTTCATATAAGTGCCTAGATTTATTCTTGTTTATAATAGAGCGGAGGAGGTCGATAATATGCTCGGTTTACAATTATGATTGTACTGGTTAACATTTAGGAATAGCAGAGGCAGTATACAAAAAAACATATATTCACGTTTGCTAAGGTTTTGGAACGATGAGGGTTAATAGTTCTGCATGGCTGTTCATTCAAAGTTTCATGGTTTCTAAAATTAACCAACTAATTTTAATTTCTTGACCATGTGTCTTTCGGTAATTTTTAAAGATGTACCAGAAAAATCCCATCACAAATATTCGAAAATTCCCTATATATAGATTAATACTTAAACTTTCAACTTCTCTTACGTATGTCTAAAAACTTGGAAAGCTACTTACAGATAGGGGGCATTTAAGAACCGCCCTAAGGTTCACACGAATTTCTTACGTTTTTCTTATTTTTATTATTATTGTCATTTTACTATTTTCTTTTTTCCGTAATTAGTTAAACATTATGTTGTAATTTATTTTAATTTAAAAGTTATTTTTTTTTTTAAGCAGATTAACATTAAATTCTGTTTTATAGTCGAATACAAAAAACAAAAAAAAAAAAAAAAAAAAAAAAAAAAAAAAAACAGAAAGAAAGAAAGAAAGAAAGAAAGAAAAACGGTAATAAAGTTTTTTAAACTTACCATTTTTAAAAGTGTTCATTAAACTTTCTGAATCCAAGCCATGATGACAGTTGAATAGAGATGTGTCGAGCAAATCTTCTGGTTTATAATCCAACAAGTTAAGCATTCTGAAATAAAGATTTTTTAATTAATTATTATTAAGCAAAAAAAAACTTAAAAGAAAAATAACGGTTCAGCTTACTTGTCATCGACGTAAGTGAAATTCATGTTTAGCGAATGTTTAGTTAAAAATGTAGTGCTACCAAGTGGTATCTCTATATTTGAAGGATGAGGTATAGGACGACCTACAGCCACCAGGACGCTCTTACCCTTGTTACTCAATATCGAATGTCCCGTAATGTGTATAACCTACAATGGAAAAATTTAAATTAAATAACTGCAGTATAAAGTAAACAGTTTTCTCTTTCTTCTTATTCTTTTTATACCTTATACGAAGCGCTTTTGATATTAATGCTACGGCCACGACTGGTTAAAGTACATTTCAAGCGTACGAAAGCATCGCGATGATCAGTGGCGATACCGTCATTCAACAATTGTTCTACTTTAACTTTCTCAATCGTGCCGTTACGTTTTACATTCAATAGATCTTTAAGTTCAGCATGATCGCACTGATGAGCGTACTCCCATATTGGTTGACCCAAAATATCAATCTAAGATAAATTAAATTATTAATTGTCAAGAAGTCAATCAACAAGTTACATACCTTTGTTATACCTAAGTAATCACTAACGTTATCTGTGACATAAGCAATATCACCGTCATTAGTTAAGATCAAAAGAAATCCATCTAAGGTTTCTTGCAACATCCGATTGAATTCGTTATCCTCATAAGCGTCTATCTCTTGCTTAGGCAATATTTGCTCTGATATGGGTGAAATTAAATCATCCTCGTCGGCTGATAGAGTCGATTGGGAGCAAGCATCTATATCGCAAGTGATAGCATTAACCGAGGAATCGTCATCTTTAATTTGACTGCTATTCAAGACATCGGTTAACTGTTGTATGTTGGGAACTGTAATGAAATATTTACAGTTACAATATATGATTTTCTCATTTTATTACTACGGATTACTTACACATATTCAAGACATCTCGGATTTTCAAATACGCTATAGCTATGCGCATAATCGAAGCCTTATCCAATTGATTGACATCTTCTTTCTTGAGCGGTAACATCTGAGCCAATTCACTGAATATTTCGGTTTCCCGAGACCGACGACATCGGGCAGCATCCCGGGAACGTTCTTTACGTTTTTCATTGTTCCTTTAAGAAATCAAATAAAAACGTACTCATGTATAAAAAAAAAAAAAATAACAAAAATTTCTTATTGTTAATTTCATTATAAATTTAAATTAATAAGAATTTGAAAAAAAAAAACTTTAATTACAAAGCGTGAACGTTTATCAAAAAAAAAAAAAAAAAAAAAACCCAAGCATTGAATGCGTAATGAATATAATAAGTGAATAATTTACGTCAGAAACCCGAAAATACTCAAAAAACGTTTAATAACAGATCACGTATGCATATCGCAGCTTATACTTAATACATGCAGACGACAACCAGATCTCCAACTTTCTGATCACACTCACACGATTGTACATAGTCAGAATGTAAAATTCATTTCAGAATCCTCTACCGAAATCGCCACCAACCAACAACAACACAGGGGAATAAATTCGACTGCGTAAGCAGAAATATTTCTCAGGTTATTGCTTAACATTATCGAAAGTTGGGCTTGAAAATAAAATATTATACAGATATATATATGTATATATAAAAAAGGCAATAATTGCTTACGCATTCAGTGTTTATTAAGCAAAAGTTGATGATTTGAATAATAAATTTCTTTTTTTTTTTATATTTTTTTTTCACAAAAATATATTCAGCAAAAATCTTAAGGAAGTTATACCTGCTTTAGGGTTAATTATTCGCCTCTTCCTCTTATCTATTTTTAGCGCATAAATAAAGATTGAAAAGTTTTCTGCTTATTAAGTGCAATAACGTCATCTGACTGATCATATACAACTTAAGTAATAAGTACTTTTTTCTTCTACGCGTAAATTCACAGCGTGAATCAAGCAAGTTACTTATGACGGCTATCTCCGATATTTGCTACCATCGCTAGTCGATAAAATAGCAGTATGATCGATAAGGGTAGTGATTGGCTAGATCTTACATCTCAAACTCTCTTCTGCGAAGCAGTTCCTTAGAGAATTCTAGGCCGTTAAAAATTGCCGGCACTTCCTCTAAACTCGCCACATGCACCGTCCTAAGCGATAGCGCGTAGGCTCAATGCTTTCAATAAAGCTTCCCACGGAAAAGATTACCTTGTACAAAAAAACTTCAAAATTATCACTTGCTTAAGATGAGGCGCACGTTGTGATACCTTAAATCAATTGTGGTGCGGTAAAAATTACATACATCAGGATATGCGAAACTCTGAATGATTTCATAAGGAGGCAACGTTTTATTTAGCCAAATAATTCAGAGTTTTCGGAATCGAATTAAAATCGCGTTCAGAATTGATTTAAGCCTTTTTGTGTGCCTTTCTGTCCGTTCAATCTACAGAATTATCTTCTGTCCCTATATTTGTCCGATGTCTGTATCTTTTTGTTCAACTTGGCCTTTCAGACCTTACACCACTTGTTACAATAGCGTAATGTGTTAATTTTATGAGGACGTATCCAACACTTTGGGAAGGACTTGATATAGATCCACCTTTTATTTTGCCAATCAATTCAACATCGCTTTCTGAATCAATTTAACCTTATCTATCCGTCTGTCCAACTTACAGGCCGCAAGTTTTGACATAATTTGATCAAGTTCGATGCACTGCCGTGTTTTGGCCCAAGGACGAACGTTATTGAAAAATCTTCAGGTCGAACCTCTTTTCGAACACTTCCCACGATCGTTACATGAATACCTGCAGGACGGAGTAGGGGATTTAATACAGTGCTTTAACTTGTTAAACACTACGGAGACAAATGAACTGAAGTATCTCTTATAAGATAACGTTATAGTTAGTAATCATTTGAAAGAAATCGGTGTAGATTTATCATATATATTGCAATTAATTTCTGATATGTTACTACCGCAAAAATTATGAAGCAACATTTTTTCCCTTCACTTTATTTCCATTAAAAGCAAATTTTTCAATTTCACAAAATTTTTAAATGTCTGAAGAAAATATGATAATAACTCAACAAACTAGGCTAAATAGTTTACGCGTGCAGATAAACAAAGAAAACAAACAAATTTATAAATGGATAAGAAAGAAAAAAAAAATGAATAACAAGCCAAAAAAAAAGCTATGCAGACATATGTACTTATTGCCAATTTAAGGTGCGTTTTTGGATACCTTTCATCTCAAGTCGTACTAGGGCTTGTTGCTTGCGTACAAAATTGTCATTTCTTAAGGATACGCATTCTTTGTAAGGGCTCTCCCAGAAGGTTAGTTTATGCCAAGCCAAAGTCTTTAAAGCTGCATATATATATGGTATTGTGTTCAAAAAGTGAGGGGAATTTTTTCGAAATTTGTCTGTTTTACATTAAGATTCGACCAGCTGTAGACATCTTCAGAATTCAGCGTCCACACCCCTAGTTAAAGTTTAATTAGACAAAACTCCTCCCTTAGATTTATAGAGTTATGCTCAAGCGAGAAAATGCGTCCTTCTTGTGTGAGAGACAATCCTAAACCACTCAGAGAACATCTATCAAGATGGACTACCGGACATAAAACATTGTGTATGATGGGCGACATAATAAGCGATTTCCGTGAGCCTCATAGCTCGAATTACAATACTTTTGGTTAATCGGCATTACGCAGCAAAGCCACTTATGCATTCGGACTATCCGCACAGCTTCGATTGCGATCTAAGCTTGTCCATGTTCAAGGGAAAGTATCGACCCATCAATGTGTTAAATTCTGGATCTTCATCGTAGCCGATAGCTAATTAAAAAAAAGTGTGCAAGCAGATAATTTTTGATATCCTCGCTGGCATCTCTATCGAGAGTTCCATTAACAAGGGTCCGAATTTACCAAGAAGAATATTACATTGATATTCGAGACGCGCTTACTTTTTTAAAATATTTCCCTTTGTTTATGAGAAAAGTTGAAAGGTGTGAAGATAACTATTGCACTTCAATGAAAAGAAATCGAGCTTTGCTTATGTCATATTTTGATCGGCCTTGCAATGCAGTATACAATAAAAACAATAAATTGAAGTCTACAAACTTTTGGTGTTGCAGGCCAGACGAGCCATTAACGCCGACTACGTCCCCAATCGGCTGTAGTAAGAGAGATCAACAGGTCTTCTAAGCCACAAAGTAATCCCCGTCACTGGGGAACACTGCCAACAACAACTATTCCTGAGAGTTATAAAGAAAAGTAGCCAAGAGACAAAGTAACATTATTTTTACCACGGCCACGCTCGTTCAAATATTCCAAAATTCCTCAGTGACATGACACAAGGATCAAGCCGCTGGTCAGTAGGCATTGCTCTTACCACTAGTTACTGCTCCTTTCAATCGCTTGATGCCTTTCTTAACAAGATTTTCATTTTTGCAAAGACAGCAAGATAAATCTGTTCTTGAAGCTCGTTTAAGCTTTTGATATTGCGAATTCAAGCGGCTGTCCGAAGGATGTGGAGAAGGCATGTCTGCCGATGGACAATACTCCGGAACTTATGAGTTGCGGCAAATGTTGATGAAAAAAAAAAAAACTTGATACAAACTTTTTGATAGACTCATCTACAAGATCCCTTCCTAACCATCGAAGATCGATCGATCTATAAATAATAAGAGACGAAAGCATTTTTCAAAATCTCAGACAAATAAAAACATTTTTTAGATGTAAATGCATCTCACACTTAAATGGAAATTAGTTGAAAATGTAATTTAAAAGGCAATTAGATGTTATAGGAGAGCTTTACGGATGGACGCACAGCTCATTGCAAACAATAACATAATATAATAAAATTTATTATTATTATTTTCCTAATGCAGTCAATGACCTACTAAACGAAATAGAACAAACAAATTAAATATTTTTCAGTCGTGGTGTGGTGTGAAGAGAAGCGATTGTAAAATAAGTAAAAAAAGAATTATTTAACGATAGGTGGCGGCAAATAAACACATAATAATTTTCATGTAAACACATGAGAGGAAAACATTTTTCATTTTCCTCTTGATAAGTGCATAAGTTTTGCCTATTCGCTATAGCACTAACAGATAGCATATGTTAGTCTTAACTGTGTCACTATCCAACATAACTATATAAGATTTCAATGTTGTTACGAAATTTGCTTCTCTTGCTACAGTTCGTATTACAAGATCGCGGTTTTATTTACAATCAATTTTTTTAGGGTAAAGGTAGGACTCTTTACAGTTTACTTAGTTTGATGGCATTCTTAGCTTCAACTTTCTTTTCGACGTAAATGTTCTTTTGCGATTGACTCTGCCTCCCGCAAATATTCTGTTTATGTACATTTTTACAAGCATATTACTATTATCCAAGTTCATGGCTTCATTTTTAATCCGTTAATCAGCTTTTCCGCTAAACTTTTTCGTCGGCCGGCGACTGCATGACGCACGGCGAATGTGCACTTGGTTTTTTCCTCTCTAGGGAATTTATTTTCTGGGAAAATCAATTACTGGGCAATAAAGTGGATTTGAAATTTCCGTAACAATATAAACACCATACCGACCATGCTATGCATTGTATCTGGAGTTGGCATCCTAATGGTTGATGTCCTAATGGTAATGTAATCTATCGAATTTCTATTTAGCGACATACACCAGATTGATATAAAACTTTAACCTAAAGATGGTATCACTAGATAATCGTGATGCGTTCCTTGTAACAATTGTTGGTTGCTGCCCAATGCATAAAATTTAATTCATTAAACTTCTTTATAATGTTGACGGATAAGCTTTTCCGAAATGGCCCAAAACTGAAACTAACGTATATTAACAATAAAATCATGACGATTTTTATCTTTTCGCTTTATCTAAATAACTGGCAGTTCACTCCAAACTTATATTATAATAGTAACAATCTTTCCCTCCCGCCCGCAGGTTGCGATACCGTCGGTCTTTTCATATCTTATACAATGCGCAAAATGCCGCTGAAATTATTAATACATGACTCAAGTCTTGACAAAAAAAATGAGAAGTCGGGGCAGGTACCGTCTAGTCTTCCGTTTGTCATCTTCCTTCTCGAGGAGCTTTATAAAAAAACTAAAGCACTGATTCCTTATTCTTCGATCACTGATTCCTACCCCATCCTATTTGCCTCAAAAGTAGCGAATGTTTGCTTGACATCTAATGCATACAACGACGCTCTATTCCACATCGATTATAAAATTTTATCTACCTCTCCGAGAAGAAAACATTTTCCTGCACTTAAAACTTTTTGGTCGATTGATTTCTTGCCAACAAATGCTGTCGTAATGAGAAGCCAAAGCAATTAGAACTTATACTGTGATCATGTTATGTGAATCTCAATAATCTCTGTGACAATAGTGACAATATCAGCTCATTAACAAGAGCGTCAGTCGCTATCAATATTATTTGCATATATATCGGAACAAATATAAATTTTTGCCTTCTTGACAATAAGATGTACAATTCGGTGATCCATTGCAAGGACCTTTCAGTTTTTTACTACCTTACGGTAGCGAATTCCCAGGAGATGTTTTGACGACAAGTACCTTTCCTATTTACTGCTTTTTCTTGGAACACCGATGGGATGTAACTCAATAACTCTCTTCCTTCTTCTTTTTATCACCCAAGGAGTTAACAATTTATCCGCGTCCACTCCAAAGTGAAGATCTGGATTGACGAAATGAACGAAGTAAAATAAAAGCTTACCTTCCCTTCGTCTTGCTGAAGTAAGGAGGGTAAGGCCGGGTACTTCTCAGTCAGTGAACTCGTTAATAAGCTTTAGATTAGTCATCTGAGTGACAATATTCGCAAAATCTTCCCATGTTCTTATCCTCTCATCTTGAGAGATCATTGCGATTGGATAGCGATTGGCTAGCGATTATAAGCGTTCTGCAGCATATTAAGTATGATTAGAGATCAACCTTCATTCCCTAGAAAAGAATTGTGTTATTGGATCGACGTAAAGCAGACTAACACTAGAATCTGCTTTGGAAATATTTTCCAACCTAGCAAGATAAATATATGCTCAAGGTGTTACGTCTCATTGATGTCTTTATGATGTCCATATGACTAACACTAGAATTTGCTTTGGAAAAGGCTGCCAGTCTAGCAAGATACATATATGCAGAAAGATTTGATGCTCAAGGTATAACGTCTCATTGATGTCCATACGGCAGTGTACAATTTTGCGATGGAAACTTCGAAACTCTCAATTGCACTCGAAATTGATGCAAAACCAAATCTTCATTGCTTTTTCACAAACTCAAATACAAGCTATTAGGGAAGATATCGAATTTAGTTAAAGATTCAGTTTTCAAGACAACAACAATGTTTTAAGTTGCTTTTTGTATATTGGCCTATGGCTTAAGACTTTCGTTTATTGACTACAAAGCGTTATAACTGAAATTATTTTCTCTCTTCTTAAATGATTTTAACTAAATGTTTGGCCTCCAAAAAAGTAGTCCCTATAATTTCTGATCCTAAGAGAAGTAACCTGCACATTAAGATATACTATGTTACGTTAAAATACGTCATTACTCTAAAGTACATTAAATAAGCGCATGAGGAAACAAAGAGGAAACAATGTAAAATGGGGGAGCATAGGAATGTGTGAGGAAATTTCGAATAAATACAATTTAAGTTAATATAGAATCCTGATTGACTTTGACAAAAATCATTTTACTCTGTCTCACCCATTATTTAATCAGAATGCTAGTTAATTACTTCAGAATTGTCGAAAATGAACAAACTTTCCAATTATAACGTCTTGCTTAGTTCACTACTTAGATCTACACATCCATGCATAGCGCACTGCGTAGTTTTACATTTGAATGTCGCTTATTTCATCATAATCCATTCCTTCCTTATGGCCATAAAAACTTCACAAATTTATAGATCAATAAAAACAATTACTCTAAGAATTTTTGACGTAGAAAAATATATCATGACACAAGCATATCATCATTAGCGCTAAAGGCAAAAGTATGTCAGCACAGGCAACTAACATATAAGCAAAGCAACAACAACTTTAAATATATTATCAGAAGACAGTATATATTTCTTCTGATATGTTTTCTTAATTCCAAGAAATACAGCATATGTGAGAAATGAGTTTCTTAAAAAAAAAAAAAAGAAATCAAGTAAGAAAATCATGTTCGGCTGCGAACGAATCTTTTACACCCATCATCATGACCCTGTAAAAGATTGAAAAATAGGATAAATAAAAATTTTCGTACTTCATAATATTATGTGGGTGTGGCTGTTCTTCTCTATTTTTTTAAAATAATTTTGTGGAAATTTATATCGCGTATCTGATGTAGTTTATCAGCAGCGAGAAAAACACACGGATAGCTCTCAGTTTTGATTGTGAAGACATGTGGGCCTTGTAGCCCCGTTCTTTGGCCATTTTCTTCTTGGATCATTTTGAAATGCAAATTTGTACGCGATTTTTATTGCAGATACTACATAGTTGAACAGACGGACAGATGGACAGACGTCCATCCCTAGGTGTATTTCGTATCTATAATTGGCCAAAAATTTCTATACTTGAAGAAAAAATAAATTTCGATGTAGTATAATATTGGATAAGCGTGATCAATTTTTCGCATTTTCGTACAGATATTACAGCATCACCCACAGAATACATGTTCAAAATTTTTGTAGACTTATCTACTATAGTTTATTATTTCTTTTGGAAAATAGAGGTCTTCTTTGTTTATGTGGTACTGTAGGCGTATTTTTCAACTGATGTGGCCCAGTTTCAGTATTAATCTGCGAGTATGAACTTCCAACATTTCTGCCAAATTTGAAGTCCATAGCTTCATTTTTGCGGTCAGAAGAATGTTTGAAGCAGATATTACAAACGGACAGACATGCTTAAATTGGTTTAGAATTTGATGCTGATCATTATAAACATTTTGACAAACTGAATATACCCCGCCACATTCGTTGCTGCCGGGTATAAAAAGAAGAAAAATAAAGGCAAAAACATTGGGGAAGATTTATTTACGTCATTAGATAAATTTTTTTCTATGAAACATTAAATCATGTCCAAGAAGAACGCAGAGAAATTTTTCGTTGCTTGTGCTTGACAATTGAAAAAATATATTTTATAAATTTAAACTGTACTCTTATTAATCATGAGGAATTTCATAATTATCTGAGAAGCAATTGTTTCTGGTTTTAGCACACGCTGCATAATGGCAATAACAAGAAAAAAATGAAAAAAGCTTTACGCACAACTGCTGGCGTAACATGGATCTTTACAAAACTCAACAAGTTCTTAACTAAATATTTGCATGAGTTTGCACCAAATTCCAAAAGGACTATAAATTATTAATAATATGAAAATATTTATTGCAAGTTTTGACTTGTTTCCGAGTTTGTTGCTCTCGTTCGAGTGCAACGAATATGCTTTCAATAGTCATACGGAATTTGAATTTCTAATTAATGGGATTTTTATTGCATAAATATATGTAAAATGTTTTAAAAATTTCAACGAGTCTTAGATATGAAAAGCATCATGAATCTCTTATTATTTAAATGTAAACATACTTTGCCGGGTGTGCTACGGACTTTCGTGGATATTGCCAACATGATACCAGAACTTATACATCAATTTGCCTAACTTAATTTACCTAATTTTACCTTAATTTTACCTAATTTGCCTAACTTAAGACATAAAAAACACCAGGAAACTCTTATTGTTTAAATGTAAGCTTACTTTGCCGGGCTTTCTACGCACTTTCGTGGAAATGGCTAACATTGTACCAGAACTTATACAACTTATATATGCCTAATTTAATTTACCTAATTTTACCTAAATTTACCTTAATTTTACCTAAATTGCCTAACTTAAGGCTTATCAAGTCAATATTTTTAACCAACAATCCATCTTTGTCGTCCATCTCTGCAGTTACAGTTCCCTGGTTGTTGCGCGCAACTTTGTAAAGATTTCAAAGTATTTTCATTTCATTAACAATCTACTGTGCTATGATGAGTTAGTCAATCACACAGGACATTACAATCTTACATCAATATGAAGATCGATTTCTGGTAAATTTTGTAAGTTATAGGTTTTTCAGCTCCTAGCGACAACATGACTGAATTGCATACACATGGGCTAACTTTAAAGATATATACGCTAGTGAATAACCTATTCAAAGTCTCAAAAGCTATTTATTTACTCTAAAAAATTGATTGCACCCTCTTTGCAGGAAATTCATAAATATTCCTCGTTTTTATTCCTTTCCAAACGCAAGGCATGAAATTTTCTTCTGCTCACTATCTTGAGCTGGAATTTATCTGGTTTCAGAAAAGTTTACCTATCGAAATTCATTTCAAATCAAACCAGTTGCGATATAACGTATCGTTGCCAGACGATTTTTTTATAGTTTCACTTAAAGAAAATCAAAAAAGAAAATCGTAAAATCTGCTAAGAGGCTTATTCTATGTGCTCTAACTGAGTGTTGCAACGCGCCTTACGGCTACAATAATGTCTCACTGCCTGTCTAAAAAGCGCACTACGAACTTTATTCTCAAGTGCCACTTGCATAGGATCGGAGGTTGCGGAGGCGGACGCACGCGTGATTACTGAGCATGGAGCGAGTGTGTGTTGTTTTTTCTTGTTCTGCGAGCTGGAGGTAGAAAATCTTCAAGAGATACTACTGGTTCTTACAAGCAGCATGCACGATTCGCCATCCTTTGCGTCTACGTACTAAAAACTACCCCCCACACACGCTTCGTCCACCACTCTCTCCCGCGGGACTACCATTAGGTATTACTTCGCGGAGACTGCTTGCCGTTAGCACGCTTCTTATGGTGAGACCTCAGTGGAGTACACTATTGCCTTCCAAGCCGCCGTAGTTCCTTGAGCACCCTGCTTGCGTGCGTGCGTGCATGTGTGAGTGTGCGTGTGTGTAAATTGTTGTCCCACGCTCACTCCCCAGACGATTATATCTGAAAGAAACACACGTGCTTCACCCTGGGCTTGGTCGATTTCAGAATACCTGTTCAAGTTAGAATTTAATGTTAAATGTTCCCTCATTAAAATGGACGTTCAATGACTGAGAGCAGAACACTATCTCTGATCCTCAACTAAAGACGGCAATATTCATCACTAGGACACACTGCTCACCGAAATAGCGAATATCAGAAAATATATCAGGAAGTCTTCATAGGAACGCGAAGGCACTTACCCTCCCCCCACCCCCCAGTCAGTCTCGCCCCACATATGGTCTATGTACACTACTTACTTCATGAAACTTAAGTACCCAGAAATTCATATTAACTTTTGCGAATGTGATCGATAAGAAAACAGAAAAAAAATGGCAGGTGTGAGCTGAGAATGCAAATTGTTTCCGATTCTTATTTCAATTGTTTTTATTATTTGTTCGTAATTTTTTCTAATTTATTTTGTAAAACTTACGCCATTGTAACGATTGTTCGTTTAGCTCGTGTTACTGTTAATTATATCACTATTTGTTTGTGTCATTCGAAGAAATTACTTTACGTGATTTCTACGTGCACAGGAGGAGGAGCTCACGTCAAATTATTAAATAAATAAACGGTCAGATCAGATCGCTTTCTCCACAATTCTGAATAAAATTATATTTATTATTTTAATGGCTTGGATTTTTTTGCTTTTTTTTTTTTTTTAAATTGATGTTTTCTCACTGATTGTTTGTTTGTATTTTCAAACAGTTCAAATATAATCACACAACAAGTCACTCAACTTGTAATTGATTAAATATCAGTCAGTATATTTTATATATTTTATATATAATTTTAATTACGCGATACGTTAGTGCAGACATGTACTGCATCTCTAGTTTAATACATTATCAGCAATAATTTTGTAAATGAGAAACAAAGGGGAACATATATATATATTATTGACCTTGTCTAACCCGATCTCGGAGACTTTGTTTAAATTTTATATAGTAACCGCTCGCTGATATGTTTATTTTTTTTATTTATTTATTATTTTATAATTAATATGAAAGAAAGCTGAAGAAGAAAAATTGCAAGTAAACCAAGTTCAATGATGGCCTCCGCGCGTTTGACCTTCATTTCTTATAGTAGGAAGTAAGGAAGTAAGGATGTCTTACAATTTTAACCCTCGCAAATGTGCTGCAATAGCAAGTTTCTCTTTGTTCACTTAAGTCATTGTCTAATTACACCAGACATCTTCTCACGGATAGACATAATTAGATTTTATTTAAATGAACATTTCAGTTTGTAACATTCCCAGCATAACATTTTTTTTTTTTTTTTTTTTTTTTATAGACATATATAAAGCTAATGCTTATTTATGACTCCACTCAGTTTACATAATTAATCAAATTTTTGCTAACACAAGATGACACTTAGTTTATACCCAGAGCTTATTTTATTCGTTGAGGCACAGAAGCTAAAGATAAGACTTAAATATATTTTAAAATATGAGCTGTAAACAACATAATCAACAATTGCAATCATTCGATAAGAAATTAATTATGTTTTGAAAAATAATTCTTATAAACGATAAATTTGTTTGTAAATATTTAAAAAACAATACCTTTTTGTAAGGTAAGCTTAGGTAATACTTGTGCTTGTAACGTAAGAAAAATATATGTATTAATAGTTGGCTGTTGAAGTTTTGGGATTTCCAGAATCAATTGCTTTCATTAAAAACGGTGCAACTTTAAATATTGATAAATAAAATTCTTCAGCAATTTTTACTTAAAAGGTCAAAAAATGTCCAAAGAAAGAGAGCAAGAAGAAAATTTAAAGAGCCATAGCTAAAAACAGTGCAGTGGGCCACGCCTCACCCATAAATACACTACGATATAATTATTCATATAGTGGCTTTTATAGAAAGTGGTCGGAAACGTCGTCCGATCCAAACCATTTTTAATGATATCTGTCCTTGAGCCAAAATCCGCATTCGATCACAATACCTCAAAAATTGCGATCTGTAAATTGAACGGAAGACCACAAAACGGAAAAGTGGACAGACAAGCCTAACTAGGTATAATAAAAAGTGGGTCTATGTCAAATTCTTCTAATTGTTGTGTACACCCACACGCTTGTACCGCAAGTGATGTAGGGTGCAACAAGTTAAATCCCTAAAGTTAGGCAAGATCGATTGTTAAGTACACTGCACAACATCGTCTAATCGATTTATTTACCTACTTGATGAGGACCTTTATAAGGGGAAAGCTTAAGAAATCTCAGAAAATTATTCTGAATCGATTGACATAATAAAAGAAGGAGGTGTTATCTCGACATCTTGATAAGTCGAGGCATGGGTAAGTGGGTAGGCTGATGGATTGATGAATAGATAGATTGGCGGGTTTGTAGATCAATAGATTGGCAGGTTATTAGATTGACATTAACTGATGTCCATAAGAGTAGCCGAGGAGGTAAGAATCCCGTCTAAGGTGTCAGTACACGCGGATTCACACTTCCGCGCGGTGGAATTTATTTTGGTCCCTATAGCTATAGTGAGTGTTCAGCCGGTAAAGGCATAACACTTATCGATTCGATATGGACGCGCAGACACTCTTGGTTGCGTCCATCTCCCTATATCCTTTCCTTTTTCACTTACTCAAAAAAAAAAAAAAAAAAAAAAAAAAAAAAAAAAAAAAAAAAAAAAAAAAAAAAAAAAAAAAAAAAAAAAAAAAAAACTGAAAACTGAATAAATGTCAGGTCATACGTTTTGCATTCAAAGCAGTAACTTACGCTGCTATTCTAAGTGCTCTTCATTTAATTGCCACTTAAAGTCAACCACAGATATTAATTATAACTTTAACTACCGTTAAGCGAAATTGACTCAATGCAAATAATTGCTCAGGTATCGTTTAAACTTTCAATGCTTAGCAATAAAAGTTTTAAAAAGATTTACAACAAACCACATCGATTAGGACAGAATTAAAATAATTGTTGTTTTTAAAACAAATGTAAAGCGAGTATTAAAACTTAAAATTCTTAGATTATCCGGCTAACTGTTACCCTTCCCTCTTCATCAGTCTTATCGTACATCGTCTCCTTGCGTTCATCTCCTATGGGTTTTGCCTATGATAAATTGCCGATTGAACTTCGAAAGGCTTCGCATCTGCCAAAATTATTATCGTGCAGGCTTAGGCTCCACTAGACTCGTTTCTCCATTTGAAGGATGTTGTTATCAATTAATGCATGAGAATATTAAAGAAGTAATTCCCTGGTATGAGTAAGCCATTACTGGTTTTTCTAAAAAATACTTAAGAACCGTAAAAAGCTTTAAAAAATTCGCATAAGTCTTACGCAAGACGGAAAAGTCCTACCTCTCTTAATTAATTTGAAGGGAAGGACTGCTTAACCACTTGCCGTAATAAGAAAATAGGCACAAATCAGAAGAACTGTTGATATCGACATTGAAACCCGAATAAAATTCGCACTCTTATGTAGCGTGTTAAGAAGTGCTTCAACTCCACAAACTCCACATTGCTGAGGAAGCCTACCAAACACGACTAATACGTGAATCATTAAAACAATTTCAGTATGAGTAAAAATATTTTACATTGACTTTTGACGATGTTGGAGCTCGACTTTGTACCCTAGAAACAACATTAGCAACATTAACCATCAATATGCTTTCCCATGCTACCCTCTCAGTGTTGTATTCGTTAGATATTTGCTTTTCGGATTAACAGCTGTTTCCACCTATAGTTTATTGCCTGCCTGAGCAGCACATCCATTCTGATTCTGACGATATTCAAAAAATGGATACTCAAACGGCCAATTGTCCTTAAGACATGGAATTCCTTTAGAAAGAAACGCGAAAATAATGGCCAGCTATGTACAATACCTTGAATAAAGTATTTTTCTGTCGTTGTCATGGAACACAAAATAAATCGGCCACAACTTATTTTTACATCTGTTAACCGTTCGTTCTATAACCACGTGTCTGCCATAGGCGAAAAGCACGAGTCTGACCCGTGGTAAAGAATTGATGTCATAATCGAAGGGCACGAGTCTGTCTCGTGGTAAACAATTTGTGCATATAGCGACAGCATTTGTTTTTGTCATTTATTTGTGACGAAACTGGATGAGCACCTATCGTGAGAATCTACCGCTTTGTTATTTCCCAATTCTTTTTGATTCACCGAAATATATATACGTCATGAAAAGCAAAGATTTTGCGCTAGTTCGATTCGTTGCACGGCCTAACAGCTGAATACCACGACGTACAACTGATCTTCTTGTTTGCACGTAATCGGCCAAAGGGTTAAATGCAACGAAATATTTTTGTTATTGTTTTTAAAGAAAAGCTAATGGCCAAACAAAAAAAGGAGATTTGAACTTAATAGTCGAGGGAAGGAAGACTTTGCAAAAATTATGGCGATATACAAATAATTACAATTAGGCCGATCGGCAATGCTGATCGGAATGCACTTTCCTACGAATATATAAATACATGTTGAAGACTATACCTAATCGTATGGTTGATTAGATATCAATGTGTACTCATAGCAAGTATATGAAGGTACAGTATATGAAGATAAAGTCTTCAAGATATAAGCCAATCATTCAATAAGGCGGCAGGATTACATATATAGATGTCGGGCTTTACTAACGAATCCGTATGATCGTGACGCTACTTTTGTTTTCATAAGACAATCAAAAACATCTGAGTGTCCTGTGTAGCGCAACTAAATCAACTGTAGCTTGTAAATTGTCTTGAAATTTTTCTTCATTTGCTTTGAAGTTCGGTAACCTAAAGATCACATGGATTCATGAAAAGTTAGTTATTCTGCAGTTGTATGTCTTGGGATTAACTTATTGAGTGATGTGTTATGTCTATATGCATATGACGTTGCAAATAGATGCAAATATCGATTAGGATATCTACGAGGAATATAGTTCTACATGTCCTCGTACATAGTCCTCGTACTACTCTAAAAATGAAAGTTACTAAAATGATTGTTGTCCTAATAAAAGGTAAACTTATGTTTCGACATCTCTAAACACAATATTGTGCATTAGAGAGCCACGATCTTAAGAAATCTATTCTTTATTTGTAACTAAATTAACGCAAATGATAAAAAAATAACTTACAAAAAATCTTCAACATCCGTTAAAAGTGACAATTGATATAATCGTTGATTATTGCAGATAGATGAGCAATTTTTATTCTTGGAAAGATATTTAATGGAATGCATATTACAGTCGTACTTGGGATAGTTTTGCAGTAAACTCGAACGGAAATTTTTATGATTAATTTCTGATTTATAGCAAAGATTTTGCTTTGAATTCAAGCAAAGAGAAGAACTCCAATAAGTGCTTTCACTGCAACAATTATTCCAAGAATAAAGTCTTTGAAGATAATCCCAATTCCCATAAGAGTTCATTTTACATAATCGATATTTTTTATTTTTTTTTAAATATAACACTGATTCACTATACACGAAAAAATGTTCATTTTCTTTTAATAGAAAAATGGAAAAAAATAAATAATTTTATGTAAATTTATTGAAATTTTATTATTAAAGCGTTACAATTTAAGGCAATAGAATACAAGATAATAATCGCTTTGTATAGCTGATAAAACTATGAAAAGAAATAAGAAAGCAAGAAATTATCAAATTTTTATCAGTTCACTTCGGGAATCAGTTTACAGTAATTGCGATAAGATATCTTGTTATTAGATACACAAAATAAATGAAAAAATCTGTAATATATGCAAAACAGTTTTATAATTATTTAGAAAAGGGCTTCGAACTGCCTTATGCCTCTAGGGTTAACTCTTCAAGTTTTTTTAACTTAATTATTAAAGATATCTCGTGAGGTGTATGGCAGCAATACATATAATTCTTCTATTGGAGTCATACCAAGCTTTGTACCCTACACCTCTTACGGTGCACGAGTATATTAAGTTAGTGCGGTTATATACAACATCCAAAGAGGTGATTCAGAATGACTTTTTGAATCAATCTAAGCTTGTCTGTCTGTCTGTCCTTCTGTCTGTCCGTTTTATTTATTTCGTTTTTTTTTTTTGTTCAACCTACAGGCCGCTATTTCTACGATATTTTGAGGACATTTGACACACCGACATGTGTTGGAGCACTTTTCCGACCATTTCTCGTATAATACCTTATTTTGAAATATCGTTATATGAATATTAGCATTGAGTGAAGTGATGTAGGGTACATTATAATTAGCGGCATCTCACTATAATATTCTTACTTATTAGCATTGAAAAGTTGCATCTCAGCACCATTCTTGATATAGATGTTAACGTATTAAGCAATCTCATACTTGCAAGCAAAATCAGTCCATCTTCTAACTTGATCTGAGGACTTGAGCTAAAAATATGTTGACTAAGTATCTCCAGCTATTCATTCCAATTTTTTGTAACTTTGCAAAAGCCAACAAAAGGGAGAAGCACAGACGGACGCATGGACGGACGTTACTAAACCGATGCAAAAGTAACACATAGACCCTATTGCTTATTGCTTTGCAATGTAAATAAAAAAATGGACCTGGACAACCCTCGCACCCACAAGTGTTACGAAGACAACCGTTCCCCAGTGACTATTATCTGTTTGCATATCTCAAAACGATCTTTAAAATGATTTACATTAGATGAAGAAAGCATTACGGAATCTGAAGTACATTTTGAGAGCTTTGAGAAATCTTGCTGGCATGATGGGTATCGGGTTTAACGACAATAAGAAAACATCAAAGTGTTACCTGTGAAAAAAGTCGCATGAATTGAAAGTCGAATCGGAGCCACACCTACACTAGTCAGCATATCTATCATCCAATGACCGTTGCCTCTTTGCATATCTCAAAACGATGCGCTAGGGAAAAACACTCACACAATCTTATGATGAAGTTATTACGGAAACTGAAGCACATTCAGAGGATTTTGATAAGTCTTTCTATAAAAAAAACCCATTCAAACATACAAAAAGCGGTCGACGGACTAAAAACAATATTGAGAAGTAAAGTCGATTTTTTTAAACAAAAAAAAAAAAAAAAAAAGACAGCCTTTTTTTCCTACTTAATACCGGGACTTAAATGCATAAATCAAAAAGCAACAACGACAACATTGAAAAGCAGCCACACTTGTAGGTTTATATTAATCGCATAATATAATAATTATTTCAGGTTAAAGATCAAATTTCATAAATTTAAATAAATCATTTTTGATTAACGATAAAAGGCGAAATGAACGAATCAAGAGTAAGCTTCAATTCAATAAATCTATAAAAGTCGTAATTATTTCGAGAAAAATAATTATTTCATTAGCTAATCTGTTTAAGAAAACAGACAGGTTTTTGTTTTCAACGGTTTCGCAAGATAATTAAAGATTGCTTAAATGATTCGTTTGAATTTAATGAGTGTATTAAAAACAACTTTGAACGTTTAGGTGGAGAGTAAAATATCATTGTTCCTATAACCAGTCAGCACCAGTGAGCGAAAAAGATAAGCTTGACATTGGCATTCCCTTTGCGACAGTCAGAGATCATCATTTAGAAATCTTATTCTGCTTGTCAGTCCTTCCACCTTTCTCCTGTTCACCGTAACTACTTGCCAAAGAGCAGATTTAAAGTTGATGTGTGTGTGTATCTTCAACGATAAGCATGTTTACAAGGCGAAAAGATTTTAACTATTGAAACTATGATTGCCCAAGTTGCTGACTGATAAGCAAACGACGAAAAAAGATATTGATGATGAACAGTGCGCCAAAACAATGTGTTTCCTATCGATGAAATTTGGAGTTACTATGAACTATCACGGACTCGAAATGCACTTTCCAAAGGGCAGCTTCTTGGTGGAACGCCATCGCAGGTTGCGCTACGGTAGTCTCGGGAATATTGTCGTGTTGAAAACACATTTGCAAATCGTTTCACATCTACTGGTTAATCTTAGTTCAATCCTGCATATCATCAAACTTCAAAAAATGAACGGCCCCACCGCTAAGTCTGGAAACTAGAGAAAGTCTTGATAGAAAATTCCATTTTCAATACATTTTCTTTAATCAATTAAGATCTTTTTCGAATATCCATTTGAAGGAACCTGTCCACAAGTTCGAGAGGAAAACATTAAGAAACATTATATGATGCAATCATTGATTTCACTTGAAGGTTCGGCAAACCCTGAAATGACCGAAATGCTATCAGTGATAGCGAGAATTTGTTTCATTGGAATGAAAATATTTTCGGTATTTCAGAGCAGAAGGCCATATTTGGTCGCAGCAAAGTGCGTGAGAACAGTAAAGGCACACAGACTGTGGCCACATCCTATCTCTTTCCCTTTCCTCACTTCTTTCCGCCCGTCACCGTGGGAGACGTTTAGGGAACATCACCTAAGTGATTGCAAGAAAGAAAAAAAACGCAAAAAAGTCTATCTGGTAAACATGATCTTCTTCTTATTCTGCAAATAGACAGAAGCGCTTGAGAAACGGATTAATTGGAACATTCTAGACCATATCTGAAAATTGAACGTGGACTTGTTTTGTGAGAACACAAGGCACATATCAATTTCATTAGATGCCTTTACCATTATTAACGATCGTGAAATCTCTGCAGATCGTATTAACGCACACAAAGTCAATTCTCATTGGAAAGTGAAATGTTAAATAATAGAATTTGATCGATTGTACCATACTCTTAGTTGTGTTTGATTTTATCACACAATTTCAAACTTGTTTGCTTAAACGGTTTCAATTATTTATTAATTTCACTTTAGATTCTGTCCCCTTCAAAAAAGAAAATATATATATATATTATCATGCACTGCGTAGCCTTGTTTTTTAATAAACAAAAACACAAGAACGACAACAACAACAACAACAACAGCAAAATCAAGGGAAACTGCCATAAAATGCGGTTATTAAAGGCTGTCGAACACGCTTCGCTACCACGATCAAGGGTTGTAGAAACGGGGAGGAGACAAAAGAAATTTAAAAAGTAATTTTAAAAAATCTACAATGAAAGCAGAGAACGACAACCTAAATTAATTGCTATTTTTCGGGACTGCTGACAATTCCACGTCTTACTTTCGAAGTGACAAACTTAACATATTTGTTGTTGTGTTATGATCATAACTAATCGCATATGTAAGAAAAGAAATCTTAACAAAAAACCATTTTCATAAAAATTATATCCCAACCGAGTTGAAATTCAAAAGAAAACCAAATATGCACGAATACCATAACAAAACAAAATACACAACAATGAAACACTTAACGTATCAAACAACACAAACAAGCAGTGGCTGAAATAACCTTTCATATATACATATATGCATACATACATATCTATATACATACATATATGAACACCCTATATATATATATATGAATACCCTGACATAATGTAAAGAAAAAAAAACAAAATTGATATATAAAAAATTGTTTTGTATCTCGGAACGGATGACAACAGGAAAACGACCTACTTTATGAAGCAACAACAAACAGCAGAGATTATGCGTATGCATATATATAAATCTAATATGCTCGCACTTGCGAGATGGGACAGACGAAACAAAAACAAAACAAAAATAACAAAGAAAGATAAACAAACAAACTTGCCTTAGAGCGAATCTTGGAAGCCAATTATAGATTGCTTGGGAACTAGTTAATAGTAGACATGCCGGTGTGGCACTAGCAGTTATTTTTGTTTTGCTGGCATATATTTATCTGTTTTCCATAGACGCTAGTATGTAATAATAATTTTTAAACAATCTCTACTCTACTATTTCTCATATTTGCAAAAACTGGCCCTTTCATCCGTAGCGTAGCTTAGTAGTACGTAGGAGTTTATTACAGCGGGAGTATTTGCAAGTATATCAAATCGAATTCGTGCAGTCAGCCCGCAAATGTATGTATGTGGCAAGCTTCACTTTTTTTAACCTAAGTTTTTTTGATTTTGATAATATCAACAATAACTAGACGTACGGACGGACATAGTTAATGTATGAATGAATCTAATGTCTATGAATAATTTGCAATTGCTTCTCGAGTCTCTAAAATGAATTTCTGCTTTTTAGATATGCAGCGACAAACTTAGTATACCTTCATCCTTCGATGGCATGCAAAAAAAAACTGAAGAAAAAAAACCGTCGAGTATTAAATATGGTATAAAATGACAACAATGACAGAGGGAAAGCGATCACGCGTTTCTATATATTTCAAATTTAGACACGTACATGCGCACACATCACACGCTACTCGATCGTAAATGCGGCTTTAAGGAAATGTAAGTGTAGATCCAAATATATTAAGCAAACTGAAATATAGAAAATTATATTTTGATTCATTAATATTCTCTACTCATTCGACTTTGCCTGTGGCGAACTGTACAGCCGAAGGTTAAGCTATAATCGATTCTTACTTAAGTTCTGGTCGTGTGTTTGCACACTATCGAAAATGTGAACAAGAGTTTAAGTTGAGTTTAACCACCCACACAAACCAGAGCAAACCAAGTGTCATTGTTGACAAAAAAAATTTTATAAAATAAATTCTTCATATATTTACATATAAGTATTTCACGCACGCTTTTGTGCAAGTTAAAAAAAATAGGCTTCAAAAGAAAAAATAAGAAGAAGGTTAAATTTGTTCCTTCATATTTTTTTATTTAATGAACAATAGTAACGAGTGCCTATTCGTAACTTTCTAATATCTCCTTGAAGGTCACAAGTCGCAGCTTCGTCTTCGTAGGTCACAAATTTTATAGCTTCATCTTAGAATATCACAAGTTACAGGTTCGTTTTAAAAGATCACAAGTCACGGCTTCGCTTCGAAACGTCACAAATCACAACCTCGCCCTAGCAGGTCACAAGTCACAGCTTCGTCTTCGTAGGTCACAAGTTTTACAGCTTCGTCTTAGAAGATTGCAAATCACAGTTTCGTTTTAAAAAATCACAAGTCACGGCTTCGCTTCGGAACGTCACAAGTCACAATTTCGCCTTAGAAGGTCACAAGTCGGAACTTCGTCTCGAAAGAGCACAAGTCACAACTTCACCTTAGAAAGTCATAAGTCACAGCTTCGTCGTAGAAGACCATAAGTCACAGCTTCGGTTTAAAAGGTCACAAGCCACGGCCCCGCTTCGGAAGGTCACAAGTTTTACAGGTTCGTCTTAGGCCACAAGTGACAGCTTCGTCTTAGAAGGCCACAACACACAACTCTTTCTTAGAAGGTTACAATTTATAACTACCATTGTGCTTTAATATCTCTTAGGAAGTTACGAACCGCAAGTAACGATAGAGGAAGCCGTTAGTAACAATGTATTCTACTAGCTCTTAGAAGGTTACAATACAAAATTATGCCTGTAATGGAAAGAATTATAGCAAAAACTAAGTATTTGCATATGTCAGTCTATGTATGTATATGCTTGTGCTTAGCAAGATACACATATATACTACTCAAGTGAAACGAGAGACAAACCAACGATCAAGTTCGAAAGAAAACTACGTGTCTGATGTCTCTTAAGTGACGACTGAGTATAATCTAATTTTAATTTTTGGTGCGCAAAAGGATCAACAATCCACGAACAGATAAGCTCAAAAGCAGATGAGCCTACTTGAGGGAGTAAACCACTATGTATATATATGTATAAAGTTTTTTGACAATTTTTTTTTTGGATAATAGAAAAGATAGCAGATTAATAATATTTGAGGCGGGTATTAAGCGTACTTTGAAGTGCTGGCACAGACGGAAATTCTTAAATTCATATCGAATTTGAAACTAACCGAAAACTTGTAAACATTATCAGGGTTTTGAAGTTTTCTTTTGAGCGTTTTAACTATTTAAATTTGCAGTGGTTTATCCTCTTGTGACTGTAGTCTTAACCTCTTCTAAGACTTTAGTCTTAGAATTTATTTTTCCGACCAGTATTTGAGACAAAGCGTTAAGGTTTAATGCGAAAATCGTCTCGTGGTTTATAATTTTTCTTCTGAGACAAATATCGAAATGTCAATCATATTTTCGGACAAACGAGAATATTAAACTCAAAGAAAGCATATAACAAAATTAATTTAAGCGTTCTATCTAGATCGATTTCATCGATGATTTTTACTTTTTTGTATAATCATTCAATGTCACTGTCTTTCAACAAATTTATAATATTTCATTAGGTAATAAAATTGTACTTGTTTCAGTGTATAAACTTATATTAAACGGTCGATTTACTTTTGTAGGTTAAATTTTTTCTCAATTTCAGTGTTAGGTTGTGGTTAAGAATTGTCTCATCACATAGCATTTGAGTAGTTTTATGTCAAATAAAAATCGCTAGCGTCATCTAAAAATAAAGTAAGAATTACGACAACCCAGGCAATAGTTAGCTAATCTATAATAAAGAATAATGGAAGTAAAAGACACGCATCCAAAGATGGAAGAATCCAGAATTTTGAATAAAGGCAAAGAAGATTTTAACCGATCGTAAGAAGCGGACTACTTCAATTAAATAATTACAGGTAGGCATTAATGAAGATTAATGAAGACAATTAAAAGCTTCAACCGTTCTAAAAGTTCCTCATCATGACCCGGATTAAAATGAAGTCATAACAATGCCAACTGGATCATTCGGTGCGAGAAAGCCACTAGCCAGATGTGTGAGGCACATATATATATATATTTAAAAAATCTATCAAAAACGCAATCGAGGGAAATTTTTCCATGGGCTGCGGTGACTACCAAGTCGTTAACCGGACTTCGATCCTCAGAACTGTACACCATACTTGAACTGCGATTGATGTGTGGGTCGTAGCAATAGTGAGGCCTCGATCGGTGAA
Source organism: Glossina austeni (assembly GCA_000688735.1). Taxonomy (NCBI): domain Eukaryota; kingdom Metazoa; phylum Arthropoda; class Insecta; order Diptera; family Glossinidae; genus Glossina; species Glossina austeni. The sequence goes on along the minus strand of KK502464.1, from coordinate 528,065 downwards.
GGCATAACACACTTACCGAACCCAGCCTGCGAACTGTTTCTCATCTGCATCTCCCCAATTCTTTCTGGTTATCACCATGCTAAACGTATGGAGAGAACAATCATGATGTGATTGATTATACGTATATAAAAAAAAAGGAAGAAGATTGTCTAGCCTTGGTAACTTTGACTTCTGCTCCGATTTGCAAGCATAGAGAAAATTTGATTTTATTATTACTACCCTGAGACCTGTCCGTATGAGATCACTTCAGAAAAGCCATTTTGCGATGGAGGAAAGAATTTATAAAGTGATTATCAAATCAGCGAAGTAAAACAATATCAAGGGAAATTTACTTAAATCTGTTGGACTTGTCAAATTAAAAGCGGTATTATTTCATTTACGTAGGAAAGACGTTAAAAAACGGAAAGACTCTTAGTGCACGTATCAGAAGAGTTGGTCATTATACTTGAAAAGAGACCTCGTAACTTTCCAACCGACAATGAAAATAGCCGTAGCGAATAGTGCGGTAACAGTTTTTCGAAAATATTTTCACTCAATCAAAACTTTTAGGCAAAATTATGAAAAAATTATTGACGTCTTCCAAAGTTGTTTCAGCTTCCTGTCTTATTCAGAGTAGGCATGTATGTACGGGCAGGTCACTATCATCTTTTAAACCTGGTTTTTGAACGACCATCAAATGTTTGGCAAATGTCATACCAAGTTTCCACTTTCTAGGCTCATTTTACAACTGTTGCAATTTCACAAAAAAAAGAAAGGATCACAATGATCGGTTTGGATAGCAATGAGTCTATCTATATGTGCAAAACGTCGGTGGTTTGAAAAACTGTTCCAGCTAGACTTGCCGAAAGATTTTCTTGTCCACAATACATTCAATGAAATTTCAAAAGCTCGAAAACATTTTCATAGGACACTAAGTCCTTTAGTTTCTCAAAACCTTGGGGTTCTGTGTACAGTGGCAAAACCCTGACAAAACACACAATGATAAAGGAATATATAGTTTATCTGATATTCGAGCCATGCTTCGCAATTTCATCGTACCATAGTACGCTATGTTTCCAACCAACGAAAGCATGGAACAAAAACAGACAGAAATTCTTTTCCTCTTTTTTATATATATATATATATATATACACACCGCAATAATAATCAAAGAATTTATGCGAAAGAAACCATCTAATTGAATGTGTGTTCACCCCGTAACTGTAAACAAGTATTCGATATTAAATGCGTGCAGCTATTGGCTAATACTTTGCAAACCAAGTGGCATGCATCTACTACAACTCTGCCTACATAGATATCACATATTTCATGGGTAGATATTTTAATAATTGCTTTCATTTCGTATTCTGACGTCTATTACTTTTGGTATCGTTTAGTTAAACGGTTTTTTTTTTCTTTCAATTTTGCTTAAAAAAAAGAGGAAAGGTGTACTTTCTCACAGGCTATCGTTTTTATACTCAACAACACTTGTTGTACAAGAGTATATAAAATTTGTGCGGCTATACGCAACACTCAGAAGAACTTGAGATAGAACCACTTTTTATTATACCGATCAATAAGCAGAGAAGATGATCTAGACTTGTCTGATGGTTTGTTTTCTCGTGTTCAATATACAGATCACAAGTTTTGACGAAATTTGTTATATCGATTTGTTCGGACCTAATCAGAAACGCACTCTATATCACTTGTTGTACAAGAGTATATAAACTTTGTGCGGCTATACGCAACACCCAGAAGAACTTGAGACAGAACCACTTTTTATTATACCGTTCAATTCAGATAAATTGATCTACTCTTGTCTTATGGCCTTGTATTCTTGCATTCAGTGTACAAGTCGTAGCTTTTGACGAAATTTGTTATACCGATGTGTTCGGACCCAATCAGAAACGCATTTGAAAACGATTCGGGTCGACGAGTCTTTCAATTACTTCCCATATAACACTTTAGTCTGAACAGTCTTTATATGAATAATGGTATTAAGAACAGTGCTGTAGGGTATGCGATGATAGACCATGGGGCACTGTAGTGGCCCACTAGTCACTTGTTATGCAATATTTATAGGGGGTTTTTTTTTACCAGAAACTACCACGTTTTCTTAGACACCCTATATTAATATATTGCCGAGGACAATATATAATATAATGTACGATATATGATATTATAACGATGGGCGAATAAATTAAATCCGGCCGTTTTACTACTTAGCGAGTAACTTATGAATGCCTTCACGGTGGAGTAGTTAGCCTTTTTTACTTTTACCTTCTAGCGTTGGGTGCCTAAAAGTCGACTTAAAGTAAAAAATGTTCTTAATTGTTCATTTAATTACGTCAATAAATACTGAAAAAAAAAAAATACGATATTTGTAGAGAAGACGTATAATTATTTTAATAATAATGAAATGTAATAAAACATACAGTTGTTATTATAGTTGTCTGTATTGATGTCGGCAGTTAATTAGAGGCATTTTGGTTAACTAATTTTTATTTTATAGAATGAACACGAATGAACGTTATTTACATGTCACGTAGACCTTGCGCTGAAATATATTTTCTTTTATAGAAGGAATGTTTTAAACAGTAATAAAAGAGGAAAGGAAAATATATATCTACATATATAATGATTAAGGAAGAGAGAAGAGAGCAAAACATTTATTTCAAATTTTTTATATGAGAAAAATATATTTTCCAAGTTTAACGCATAACTTTGAATTCAATCGGTAGTAGAGGAATAATTCTATAGTTTTCGTATTATAAATGAATGGAAATCCAGATCTTTCCAGGCTTTCTTATTCTACACAAGTCATATACAAGCAGTCATCGTATATATGTGCATTTCGCCCCAAATTAATATAAAATATTGTTACAAATTTCCGCTAATCTCGACACGGTTCGTGTCACTAAATCGCATATTATTATTTTCAAGAGAAATACACTTCAGAATTCTTTTAACTCCAAGTTTCTTTATTTACAATCTATTCTTTAAGGCTAGGATAATTTACATTTTACTTGGCAATACTCTTGACATCTCAACTTAGTATTCTCTTTCGACCCTAATGTTCTTGTCCCACTCAAACCTTCTCGTACGACTAAACTGCCTTCCGCAAATAGTTTACTTATATACATTTTTACAAGCACGTTATTATTACCTAACTTCATGGCTTCATTTTTGATCCATTAACCTGCTTTTCTGCTAATCGTTTTCCTCGGCCGGTAGCTGTATGACGCACCGCGCATGTGCACCTGGGTTTTTCCCTGCCCGTTTTTCTCCTAATCTTTTTCGTCGGTCGGCACTGCATGACGCGCCGCGAACATGTACTAGGGAATTTATTACTTGGGAAAAATCAATTAGTTAGCATTAACTGGGTTTGGGATTTTCGTAACAATATGATACTCCAAGCGTGACATATATATACTCGCAGGGGATATATAGGATGGTTTCCAAAATTCATGCAAAGTTTACGCGAAAATATTGCAATAAAACAGTGCGTATGAGCCAGCAAAGCCGTGAAGGCCATTTGTCCGATATGCTATTCCATACGTAACACTATCCTATGTACAGAATGATTCAATAAAAAAAAATTACTTGGTTTTCTATTTCATACAAATCTTGCATAAATTTTTGGACACCCTTCATAGGATTAACTCAACGTTCGTTTGCCGGTTCAAATATATGAATGTCACCCAATGAGACTTCGAAAATATGCATACTTGTAAGGTCTACCGGCAATTTCGAAATGAAACAAAATTCTGGTTTCGGAATGTGGGGAAAAATGGTTTGTTGGACTGAATCACACCTTTGCACATGTCTCCTATTTGGAATTTTTTCGTACCGTCTTCTGAGGCAGTATCTGCACCAAACATTTTGAATACATTCATACTCGCTTCTGTAGCATTTTCTCCTACAAAATACAATGGCGCCAACGAACTTTTGTAGTGTTCAACAATGAAAATTTAAACCTTTTTTTTACTTTAAGCTGCTTGAGCTTTAAAACTTGACCAACCGCGCAAAGCACAAAATTTCGTCTCACGTATAAAGTCGGGGAGTACCTGGCTGTGTATTTCTGCTATTTATTCGATATCTTAAAACTCAGCCATTCGCACAAAGCGCAAATTTAGTTTCGCGAAAGTATACCCGGAGTACCTGGCTGTGTGTTAGGAATCAGAATAAGAATGTGTGTTCTTTACCTGATTCTTATATAGTGCAATAAATTTAATAACAAAACGTTGACAAAATGTAAAGTGTGAGAAGAAGGCTTACGCTAGTGTTATAACGAATGCTTCGAATGCAAAATAATGTGTAACGGTAAGCAATGAATTATGGTGGAGCGATAATATTACACTTTATCAGTTGCCATGTCCCGTCTCATTCAATGCTAACAGAAATCATCTTTGTTTTAGTTCATTTGCTCAGTCAGTCGGTATGTAGACATTCAGTCATAAAAAGAGGAAGACAAATATGCATCAAATGATAATGCCCACACTTGCTGCAACTTGTTTCCACCGAAACGGACAGAATTCTTACATGGAGCTAATATTAGTATGTCCTATAAGTTTCTTTCCTATCTTTGATACGACGTCAACAGATGACGTATTCCATCTTGATTAAATGATTAAGTATCTCTGTCCTGCAAACGTTAGTGGCATCCACTAGCTCGGGAACACCATGTCGTGGATTTTCAGCGACTACACTTTTGATGAAGTCCGTACGCGTTGTTGCTGAGCAGCCGCTGCGCTCTTCATCTTTCCAATCAGAATTGCCAGCTCTAAATTTTTTAAAACAATCGCGGACGGTTCTAAAAGTCGTAGTAACACTCCCAGAGCCATCTGCAGTGTCCTTTGTACCACTATCTTTTTTAAAGCAATGAAGCAAATGCTTTTTTTGACTATCCATATCCATATCGAACGGCGTTGAAAGAGATTTTAGAAGAGAGACTTTGTCACCAACGAAACATACTTTGAAAGAGCAGTGAGACGACTGAAATCGATGCCATAAACGAACAATAGATAAGAATGCATGTTTACAAATACAGCCGGCTCGAGGTCATACATAGCGCGACGGTGAACAAACTTATGGAACACCATGAACACCATGAACACCATGAACACCATGTCGCCATGAACTACGCGTGCCTTTGATGCGTAAGCGATTTAGTAGAATTTGTCTTACTCAGGAATTCACATTTTTTTTAAAAAAAAAGAAGTGACCTTATATCTCTTTGTTGCCCTCATTAGATCAAGTTCCAGAATTAGTGCGAACCAATCGTAGTCAAGTTTCACGGACGCACATCTATAGAAATTTTCAATGTTTTTCATGCCATTTGTAGCTTAACTTTTCAGCATCTACAACGAGGATGTATTTTCAAATGGATCAGACTCAATCTGAGGACCTGTTTGGGCGCCTCCAAGGCGATAGATACGTGTTAGCTCGATATTTGTAGAACTATTTTTTGCATAACAGAAGACAAGGGAGAAAAACATTATTCAGTAGATCTCCAATGACAAAATAGTTTAAATCCTTTACTCAGAATATTCTTAAGTTCTCAAGTACTTGCTGCAATTTCAGGCGTGCATAACTAGGGACGTTACAAATAAAATGAAGAACTTAATATATGCTTAAGCATCGATAGTAGATATATTTGCAAGAATAAAATGTTAGTGATTTCTTAACGGGTAAATAAGTCCGAGCTGCTAACCAAACAATAACATAAAACAAGTAAATAAATCAACGTAAGACCGGTTGGTTATATGCTAAAGGCAGCACAACAGGTTTCTTTCTCGTAGTTGCAGTTGCTTCACCATCCCAACATTATTTCTTCTACTCAGCCATGCGCGTATGTGATAGTATACAGGAACTATATATAAAACAACAATGAAAACAACGTTGAGAGCAAAACAATTGCGCTTCGGAATAGAAATTCGCGTTTATTTTGTTTTAATTTTCTGTGTTATGAAAATTTATATGAAAAGGAGAAGAAACACAAAACGTAAAAGCAAACAACAATTGAAATGCGTGTAATATGTTCTTGATAAGTCGTTGAACCGATATAAGAAGAACATTAGCAAAAGCAAAGAGGAGGACGGGTACGTACCGAAGTGTACCACAAGAAAATTGGTAGCAAAACAAAAAGAAGCCGAACACATTACATAGCAACATTGGAAATAAAAGTCCAATGTTATCAAAAGTACTCGAAAACAACACGAAAGCCCACTTATCAACGAGTAAAATTAAATCATTTTTGTTCTTTTTGTTTTTTTGCACCTTTCGATCAAAAGAAATTTGTATGAGTTCTGGTAAAGACCACACAAACGTTGACTTCACCTGTTCTTCTTCTAGAAGGCAAATCAAAACAACAACAAATGCCTTCTAATCTGCTGACAACAACGACTGAATTTCGTACTCAACGCCGGACAATTAGGTTATACTAAGTTTGTCATTCTATTGATTGCATTTAATATATCATATATTTCTGAAAATTTGAAATAGTGATGGAGGTATAAAAATGTCTTTGCCCTTTTGAAAGACGGTATAACTAATACCATCTGATATGAATATGAATAATTTTTCGACTTCTCGGTATGAAATTTGCGTGACCGAGTGATTAGTCAAGATCGCGTTACAATATTCAATATGAGAAAAAAACACGATGAATGTCTAAGGAACCATCAACAAGATAGAGACGAATAGCCATTGCTACCCTCGCTAAAGAGGACAGTTGTACTGTATTAGGAACTTCTTCAACGTAATGCCCATCGCGGCGTGCTACCAACAAAAACTGATGCAATTAACCTAATCATTAAACGGAACAAGTAAGAAAATTGTGTTCGACTAAGACCGAATCTTGAATTCCCACGACCACGCTAAGTGTCCTTTGACCAATTTGGCCCATTTTCAGTACCGACTTACGTGAAAGAAGCTCTAACGTTTCTAGCAAATTCAAAGTCGATATCCTTGCTTTTGCTGCCAAGAGAGTGCCAACACCACCAACCACACTGACTGACAGCCATGGCTAGGAATCGATTCAGAATTTTGACCGGTGAGCTGCGGTATAAATATTTTGCAGGGTTTTTAAAGCTTCCGTTTGGGCGATGCATTCATTATGACAAAGTGAATATGCCCCCCCCCCCTCCCCTCCCTTCCACGGCCTTTCTGTGATGCGTACAAAAAGGCCTCGTGAGAAAAAATTATTTTTCAGAACAACTACATTTAGCTTGGAATTCGTTACATTGCAGACACTATCAGACATGGTTTCTTTCTGACTGACACCCCTTTCAATTGATCATTTGCTGCCTGTCTATACCATGCTTTTATTATTACATCGATGCTAAAGATTCCTTTCGTAGAGAGCCTGAAAACCCCTGTCGGCTTTTCGGCGCGGAAGCCATGGATGACTTTAAACTTGAATAGTTTCGTTAATACCACCTACTAAAGACATACATCGGTGAGTAAGCAAGAAAGCCAATTCGGTCGTGACCGAATCTTCTGTACCCATCACCGTTATCCTAAAAAGATAAAAAAGTAAAGGAAATAAATTTGCACGCTCTGTAATATGGAGTGTGCGAGGTTAATTGTGTTTATTTACAAAATATTTTGCCATATAGGCGGGTGAATCTTGTAGGCGTGTCCTTTGAAAAGTTTAGGGCACTTCCAAATTCTTTTGCAAATTTGTAGGCGCACATACTACACAGTTGAGCAGACGGACAGATGGATACACAGACATGTAAAATGTCAAAAGTAATAAAAAAAATAAATCATAAATGCACACCAAATAAATCCACAAAAAATTTGAACATATATTATATGAGGAAAAGGGGAAATATTGACCGCGCAAAAGGGGAAAAATTGAAAGCGCAGAAGCAGGCTTAAAAACCCCCGTAAAATATATAAATTCTTGACAAGTTTCAAATTCTTAATGCACTTTCGTATGTCCGTCTGTCCGTCTGCCCAACTGTGTAGAATCTTTCCGCATTTTTTCCTCTTTATTCATAAAACACAACACACGCACAAGCCAAACTTACTTTTGTTCGAAAAATAGAAATATCAGCCGCGCCCATTCAGAGTTCTTTTCCGTTCTTCTTTTTCCTTTTTGTTTTTAGTCTTCTCTTAGGATAACGGTGATGGGCCCGAAAGATTCAATCACGACCGAATATCATTTTTTTACTTGTTTTCTCATTGAAAAAATTACACTAGAAAGTATATTTTTATTTACAAAAAGCAATAAATAACAATTGGTTTAAATTCCGTATCGTAAAAGTTTAAAGTTCTAAAAAAAAAAAAAAAACAATTTTGACAATCTGCTTACGAATCTAATACATTAACCTATTAGAGATTATTTTTGTTTTAAAACGTCCTCAAAAAAAATGTGAAATTCCGTACCATTTGCTTGTAATCAACGGAAGCCTTAGTCTCAATAATATGAAATCTCTTAGCAGAGATTTCTTTTATAAAAGGTTTTCCAGTTACTCAGCTGAGTGTTTTTAAAGATCTTAACTTCTATTCGACCTTTTGAATTCCAGCTTTTAATATCAATTTTTATGATTCTAGGCATGCACCGGTCAAATGCATAAACATTTCGTGTAGACCTCTCATAAGATCAGTTGGACATTGATATATGACGTCCCTTTCAAGAGCGTACGATGTAACTACGAAGATTCAGTTCTAGAAGTTCTAGAAATTTCCCTGAGTCACTTGAATTAATGTTTTGAAGAATTTATTTCTTTGCCTTCTTTCGATCTTTTTTGTAATTCCTTCAAGTTAATATAACGGACACCCATAAGGTTTCCTATTTTCAATTCACACTCTTTATTCTAAATATCTATAGATTAGCGCTACCAAAAAAAAAAAAGAAAAGATTTTTGTGTTTTATTAAACTACTTTACCTCCTCCAGACAAATCAAATGTGATGCAATAATTAAGAAGCACAACAACAATTGGTGCAATTAAATGAAAGTTACTTAGTTATATTTTTGTTTAGATACGTTATCAGATGACACAAAAGTATATTATACACATATATACATATATATATATATATATATATATATATATATATACATATATTATTTGTTAATAATCGATATTTTTGTTTATCAAATACTTGAACTCACCTTCGTTTTTCTTTTGGTTTACCGCTCGGTGCTAGAGTAGCTTTAGGTAAGTTACTTCTATTATTGGCATTATTGCTATTGTTATTGTTGCTGTTGGATGAATTTGAAGACGATTGTACAGCTGTTTTGGTAGATTGTGCTGCCGGAGAATCAAAGTTGTCAGCGTTTATTAGTGTTATAGCAACCATTTTGATAAAAGTTTGTCTGACGAATGCAAAGGCATTGAATCGTAACTGATAATATTCTGATTATTTCAGAAATTATTTTTTAAAAATTCAACTTGACTTTTCTTGTAAAGTCTTCCTTTAAATAAAATAAAATATGTTTTAATTTATAATTTTACTCATGCACAACAAGCTTTTAATGCAATCTAATGATCTTTTCCGTTTCTTTCACTTGTATTCTTCATATCGTAACATTTTTTAGCTTTTTGCCTAATTTTGAGAATCGCATTTGGTAGAAGAAATAATTATTTATTTTCTAAGTATTATTATTTATTTATTTTTTATACTATTTTATTTTATTTTCTCTCCTTTTTTGCCTTTTCAATCACTTTTATTACTTAATCACATGAAAAAATCATGAAATAACAATACACTAACGAAAACTCATGCATATGTATATATATACATATTGTATATAAGAATAGAAAGACACGTTAGGGATCGAGATCGCATGACGTTGTCTCTAATGAATTTGTTGCTTAGTAGTTGCTTTTTTATTACTTTTAAAAAAGAAAGCACAAATTCCACACTCACATCACTGGCGGCTAATGGCAATTGAACTTTCCGTTTTTTTATTGTTCAATTTGTCTCACTGCACTGATTTAATTTCTTTTTTAATTTTGTTTTGTAAATATATAGTATTTTTGCTGTTTTATTTTGTTTGGGATTCTCTTTTGTTTATTACACGGTTTACACGATACGAATACATCAAAAAGTTGTCATGCAAGTTTGCGTTTAAGAGTCCTTGAAATAGGTTCAATTAAATTTTTTTTTAAAATTAAATTTTAGTTATTATTCTTTTTTCATTAATTTGCACTTTTTCAATTATACATTGTTGGCTTATTTTTGATGTAAAAATAACTCGAAACATTTCTAAATGATTATCAAGAGCAATTCATTATAATTAATTAATACACCACCATCCGCAAACACATACAATAGTTATGATAAGTGTTGCCAAGTTTATATATTGAATGCAAATGCAAGAGGTTTTCATAATTTCATGGAAATTTAAGCCAACTTACAATAGGGATAAATTGTCAAAAAACCTAGGAGAAACTGCTAAATACTGCTAAAATTGATTCAACTCATGCTAAAACTGTAATTGTAAGAAAAAGTTAAACCAACGAAACGAAAGATGTTTTTATCGTTGTGGAACTAACCCATTACAAAGAGAAATTGTTTCAACAAGTGATACATATTCAGACTGGCGGAGACATAAAGAAAGAAGAAAATGGTCAAAAATAATAAGCTATATAGCTAGACAAGGTAGGAAAAAATCTTGCTTTGTAAATAATTTAACTGCAATCCGTCCAATTTCTACTTTTTCTAGGTTCTTTACGAATTTGACTATATCCTAATACTGTACGTTTTAGCAATATCAAGAAAGGTGTCCACACTAATACAATAATAAATATAGAAATCTAAATATATAATACTATTTGGACAAAGCCACATCTATAAACTCTAAATTTACTGCAATTTTCTGTCAGTATTGTATTGTTAATATTCATAAAGTAAATAACATTTGTTCCTTTCATATTACAATACATAAATATAACTGAAGATGGAAACCAAGCTTTTGAACTTTGATCGTGCGAGAGTTTAAAAGCCCACCAGAAGTAATCTAAAATTATAACTTATTCAAACAAAATTTTTTCCGATAAGAACTCTGCAGAAAAATTACTTTCATCTACAGAATCTTACTGAAATGAAAAGCACGTGTCGTACTTCCTCGCTTCTTACGTTAGCCTTACAATCTTCTCCGAGCACATTATAGGCTCTCCTAGGTGAAAATTAACTTCTATTATATAATATTAACAAAGCAATTAACAGAGAATGTAATTGGAAACTTCATATATTTAAATTAAACAAAAAAGAAAAATGTAAAAGCCAAAATCTCCGTTTTTATTCAAACTACTGCCGGATTACTGGGAATGACATCGGCTCCTCCCGCAGGTTCAGCAACGGCGGGGACCTTGGGTGTACCAGAAATCTCAGGCGCGGTGGGGGCAGGCACACCAGAGACTTTCTCTTGTTCTTTCTGAACATCTCCTAATGCTCCCATATCTAAGCCACCTTCTTCACCGTCATCTGCACCGCCGGTACTATAAAGTGTTGGATACTGTGTAAAACAATCCTGCATTGTGCGAAAAGCATCATAACAATCAGATCCCTTGGGATCGGCTTCGCTATAATGAAAGCATGAAAATGCGTCGCGGAACTCAACGCCACATGGTCCAGTGGCCATGCCACCCAAACATGGACAGCTCCAATTGATTTCACCATCGTTGGTAATTAAACCCTGAGCCGGTTCTGGAGGTGGTAATTGTATGGTCGAAGGTACTGCATGGTCTTCCTTGGTAGCAAAGATTACTTTATCTTTGCCAAACGTTTTACAGTAACTGTATGATGACATTTTGATTAAGTTAAATTTGTAGACGCTCTTCCGAATCTCGGAGCACCTCGAAATGACAAGGAATGTCCTGATAGTGACCAATTAATGCAATTGATGCGCGTATCTGTTCATAAAATGCTTTGGGTACTTTAAAAACGCCTCTTTTTTGTGCTTTGCTAAATTGAATTAACTCCAATTCACTGTAACCGCTAATTTCACCAAATAAATCGAGAATTGAGCTTTCAACGCAACCATGAAAATAGGCGGGAGTTATAATGGCAGATTTTTCGTCTCGTAGATTCCTGTTGGAGTCGTTCGAAATAATCAAATAAAATATACCGCTCATTAAAACTTCTGATAATTAGCTTACAATTGCACATCCAAGTAATGGAAAGCACTCATTCTTTTAATTACCCATTAATGTTTTTCAATTATTATTTTTAATACTTCCTTTAAATACACAAGGAGAAATTGAGAATAGAAATTTATGCAATTCCTACATTAAGTTATGTCAGATGTTGATAGGGGTATGTTCAGTTAAAGCAATCTTTTCTAAGCAAAAATGTAGTCAATTCCTAATGGATTTTTTTGCGATTAGGCAACATCTTTTTTACGATATAGTGCAAAGCGGGAACAGCATTAAAATTAATAGAATTATTTGAGTACGGACGAAAATTTAGGAGGTTGTATGGCTGCGCATTGTAAGGATCAATCTTTGGACACGGTCGCGGACTGCGACGAAGACGACCAAGGAGGTGGTCCTTTACTAATTAACAAATTGGAAATTAACGGCATTACTAATAATGACATACAACGACTTAAAAGTGCTGGCTATCACACTGTGGAATCTGTCGGTGAGTAATAAAAATCTAAAAACTGAATTATGTGAGTAATAAGAATCGAAAACTGAATTTATTACCATTTACTTGCGGTACTCCAAGCCCGATTCTTAATTTGCTTAATTTAATTAAAGTTTAGAATGTAAGTTACAAATATATTAACATATTTCTATAGCTTTCAGCACACGAAAGGATTTGTTAAATATCAAGGGTCTTGCGGATGCCAAAGTGGACAAATTAATAACACACGCGCAAAGTTTAGTGCCTATGGGTTTCATTACTGCTTCCCATGTGTATCAGAAACGTTCCGAGATCATAATGCTAACAACTGGTTCAATAGAATTAGATAAATTATTAGGTGGTGGCATAGAAACGGGTTCAGTTACTGAAATATTTGGCGAATTCCGGTCAGGTAAAACTCAATTGTGTCATACATTAGCGGTTACCTGTCAATTGCCTGTAAGTCAAAACGGTGCCGAAGGTAAATGTTTGTACATCGATACCGAAGGTACTTTTCGACCAGAACGGTTCATGTCCATTGCCGATCGTTTTCATTTGATTAAAGACGACGTTTTAGAAAATATAGCTTGCGCTCGAGCTTACAATTCTGATCATCAGACAGAATTGCTTATGCAGGGAGCAGCAATGATGGCCGAATCCCGGTAATAACGAAGTGTTTCGATTTCAACTTATCACACACATGTTTTATTATTTAGATATGGTTTAATCATTGTGGACAGTGCTACCGCTTTATATAGGACTGATTATGTTGGACGAAGTGAATTAGCTCCTCGTCAGGCGCATTTGGCAAGATTTATGCGCTTACTTCTCAGATTAGCGGACGAGTTTGGCGTAGCTGTCGTTATCACCAATCAAGTAGTAGCTCAGGTTGATGGTGGCAGTATGTATCAGGCTGATGCCAAGAAGCCTATAGGCGGTAACATAATAGCTCATGCTTCAACAACTCGTTTATATTTGCGTAAAGGTCGCGGCGATAATAGGATTTGCAAAATTTATGACTCCCCCTGCTTGCCCGAGTCTGAAGCAGTTTTTGCCATATTGCCAGAAGGTATGGAATATATAGAATGTATAATATCTGTAGAAAGTATATATATTTATTTTTTTTTTTTTGATAATATCTCCTCTCTTTCTACGGCCGATTTTAGCATTTTTTTAATATTATTTATAATTATAATTTATTTATTATTTTTATATTTTTTAATTTTTTTTTTGTAGGTATAGGTGATGCTAAAGAAAAATAACCACTGTACCATACTAGCATCCGTCTAAGACCGTGTCATGTTATTCTATGCATTTGTTTTTGTTTTATTTGTTTATGTTTTAGACGTTGCCGCGTATAAGTTGAACTAGAAATGAAACTGAAGCTTCCTATCCTATAAGTATGTTAATCACAAAAAAGTTGAACTATAAGAAGAATAAAAACCACACATAAGTAGGCAAATAAAAACTAAAAGGAAGAAGAAAAACGAAAAAAGAGAAAGAAAGCTTATACATGTCAAAATAAGTGCGCGCCCATAGCCTATCACAGTAGAGCTTTATTAGCACACGAGATGAGCGCATATGTAAAATTTGGCAACTGATTTTTGGAAAATTAAAGATTTCGGAGTAGACGTTCCTCTTCGAGTGTATTATCCAATCCGATATCGAAACTAAATTAAAGTTTATTGCAAAAAACATGCAAGGAGTTAAGTAGTTCAAAGGCGAGTTATGCGCGCGGGCGCGTTATTATTAATTTCTTTGGCCAAATCCTATACCACCTATCACATTTATTTAAAAAAAAAAAAAAAAATCGAAAGTGGAACTTTGACTCTGTACAATATTAAATGGGCGTGGTCAATTCTTTCTATTCTTCTGTAGGGGCTAAATGGTTGGGAAATGAGTTTATCTGTCGTATACTCTGCGGTCTTCAAGTAACAAGTAAAAATGTAAACTTTGTTTTTGAAAATGAAAGCATTCTTAGCATACATGTTGCATAGAAGGGGTTTTCGTTGATCGATTTAATCCATTTTCGATAGTACAATCTTCAGTAGTATTCATTTGAAACATACTTGAAACACAAACGAAAATCTTTTCTTAATTACACAAGGAAACATTTCGAACTTGATGCTGGTGGGCCGACCGCTTTCTTCGTCAGGTGCCGTCCAATATCCTTCTTTTTTTGTTTTTATAAGCTGAGTATATCCGCATAAACGTTTTATTTTTTCTAACATCGTTTTTTTATCACCTGGCGCTTTGGAGCGCTACACCTTGCACGTTCAATTCTATGATGAAGAAAGAAAGTCGAATAAAATGTTGAACAAACGATTTTCACAGTTTCGAATTAAAAGTTTCTTTTTTTTTATTTAATATATAATGTTAAGGTAAAAATATATATATTTTTACGTGCTCATGGAAATGATCTAAGAACTAAAGAAGAATTATAATCTAGTTGAATTAAGCAGTATAAGAAAGTAAAACGTACTTAAAAATTTAAGTTTCCGTTATTTCATTGTTTATGTTTTCTACTGGAGTATCTTCAAT
Source organism: Glossina austeni (assembly GCA_000688735.1). Taxonomy (NCBI): domain Eukaryota; kingdom Metazoa; phylum Arthropoda; class Insecta; order Diptera; family Glossinidae; genus Glossina; species Glossina austeni. The sequence goes on along the minus strand of KK502464.1, from coordinate 512,959 downwards.
TTGTGAAGAGAAATTTTTATTTTCCTCAACATTCTCCGAATTAGCAACTTCCGTTTTTTCTTCCTCGATTGGTTTCTCTTCCGTTTCATTCGATTTTAATGTGACCTGTTTCACATTGTTGTTAGCAATCAGCGTTTTATATGTTTTTTCCGTCATAATTAAACAATTTTTTTCATTAATATGTTTGGTATTCTCTTTGTAAGCTTCAACATGATCGCAAAACTCTTCCCAGAACCTTTGCTTATGCGTTGGACCGAAAATCCTTTTAAAATTGTTGTAAATCATTATGGCTTCATTGCGTATAATTTCGGCTTTATGTTTAAAATCGGTCTCTTGTTCCTGTGTTAGATTCCAAGACTTTAAATTACCTATATAGCGCTGTAAACGGCGTATACCATCGACGCAATCCGGATTACGCAACAGCATCAGCCGATTCAATTGAAGTTCTTTGAATTGCTTAAGGATATCTAAGCAACGATCGACATCAGCTTGTCTTAGACCCAAACAATCCCTTAATTCTTGAGATAACTGTATAAAATCTCGTTCTACGAATAAAGCATCTTCCTGTTCAAGCATTAAAGCATTAAATCGATTAGCTTCATCTTGATCGATTCTTGATCGTGGAGGATTTAATACCACACGGTCTCTAATATCTTCCAATTTTATGGAGCCCACCTCTAGCTGTTCTTTCAATTCTTCGGCTTCCTTGCGTGCTTGCTCCTCCCATTGGCGTTTTTCCGCTGCCGTTTCAAATAAGTCAGGCTTTTCATAATCCAATTTAATGCCTATACATTTTGCGGGTGGTACAAAAGCTAACAACAGATTATTAACTACTTCAGTTTTATTACCAGATTTTACTGTAGGAGTGATTGTAGCCACAGGCTTAACACTACTGTTAGCAGATTTTTTACCGCTTTTCGGTTTCGCTTCAGAGGGAGCTATACCTAAAGTAATAACGAAATCGTAGTTATCGTCTTAGGATTAATGCAGCATTTTTGATTCTATTTACCTTCAATTGGTACTTTTTTCTTTGATGGTGGTGCTTGATTAGCACTCGATTGCTCGTCCAAATCATCCATATGACGTTTAAGTTTTGTTTTACGACCGCCACGACTAACCAATTCACTATCAGGCGTCGCTATTTTGGATATGTCTGTTGCTGTGTCTTCTTTCTTTTTTAAATCTTTATTTCTGACATCATCCGCTGACTTCTTTTTACCATCACTTTTTCCAACGTCCTGTTGTTCACTGTTCATTGTTCCTTGTACAGACTTATCTTCTTTTGATACGGCACTTGTTTCGCCAAATTCACTAATTTTCTCAGAAATAAGTTGCGATTCGTCACCTATTGTTGTATCTGCCGTAACCTGACTATCATCAAAGGTACTGTTTGCCGTTCCTTCTAGTTGCGTATTATTTACAGCGGCCGAAGCGCCACGCAATGTAATTGGTGCAGAATCTTCGCCATTCAAAGCAGCTTCTATTTGTTGTATTGCTTCCCGAAAATTTGTACGTTTCATATTTTTTTCCGTGGCGAACTTTTCCTTGTTTTCTACATATTGGAACAAATCTTCAAGCTTTATATTCGCCGTTTCTCCAGTGCCATAAAAGTATACATTATACTTTTTATTGTTATACTTTGTGATTTTCGCTGGCCAAGCTGGATAGCCTTTTACTTTCGCAAAAACCAAGTCGCCGATATTGAACTGTTTTCTTTCTTTGCCCATGTTTGAATATGCAAGTTCTTCGATAATATGTAAATTCACTGATAATCAATATTAATAAGCTTTTTCTCTGCTAAAATGGAAAATTTCGTACAGAAAACTAGTAATGCGGTTTTGACATAAACGCCTAGAGTTGCCAAGTGCGTGTGCAAGTCTTTTTCTGTGTAATCTACTATGCTGGGTTTTTGACATTGTTATGTTATTCAGCACACGAAACATCATACAAATTCATAATCATTGATCATACAATTGCTCCTGTATTGGGAAGATTTAAAAGAAATGTTAATTTTTGGGATTTAATTGCATTAAATTTAAAAAATCTTTTAATATTTATATGCTCTATCAATAAGAGCATCTATGCTGTCTTTCCAAAATAAATAAATCTAAAAATGTTAAAGATCTTTTAAAAATTTTTTACTTTAATTACACCTTTTGTATTGAATAAAATATTAAACGAAAATTCTATCAGTCTAACAATCGTGTTGCATTTTATACATATAAAAAAAAAAAAGTTTTCCTTTCGAGATTTCTTTTGTAGCCATCATCAAGTCATCAAGCTTCTAGCTATTCGGCCCAAGGAAAAAAATGTTGTGATCTTCACTTTTTTAATATGAACAATTCAAATTAAAATTATTATCTTTTCATAAATGATATTAATCCAAACACTTATCTATACTCTATATCGTATTTATCACGACTAAAATTGAAATCTGGCAGTATTGTCATCTTCCCTCCACAATTATGTATTTTCAAAAAACGTCATATTATAAAAAAATAAAGCAGGAAATTAATATAATAAATTTAGTTGCAATTTGTTTAAAATGGATAAAAAAATACATCGAAGTTCTGTAAGAGGGATTATAAAGCAAAATATCTTAATAAATATGTGGATAATAATATGTGTGCATTTTAGTTACGAAAACCAATTTTACCGAAGGATGAAGATGAAATGATAAAGCGACTAAGCGTCGTATAAGTTTTAGTGGAAAGAATTTCGTAAGGTAGGGAATAGGCCTGAGCGACTACAATATCAAGAAAGATTTAGTTTTGTATGTCTATGTCGTTGCAGAGAATTCTGTCAAGAAGAGATAACGAAAACTTACGAGGATTCCTATGAAATCTCTGATCGTGTCAATGTTGATGAAACAGCACCTAAACTTTGCGTTGCAAAATCACCTACATCAACGTCGTCAACCATACTGCACACAATTACAAAGGAAGAGGACAAGGAAAATGTATTCATTAAATCAAAGGCAAGTGAAACGATTAATACGTACGAGAAGTCGCCTAATTACGTGGAGGATTCAAGTTGTGGTTCTTCTTGTCAAAGCAGTGGACTAAACATTGAAAATAGTGTTGAAATCACTTTATTTGAAAAGGAAAGGCATCAACGTTATTGTTCTAGTGAAGCTAACACCGCGGACTTTGACGAAAGCTGTACGGATTTATTAAATAGTTTTTCCCTCGATGAAAATGAGAAAAAAGCTTTAGGATTTGCACGTGCGAGGACTTCAAGCAAACGGTTTGTCAATGATTCAATGGGCTCACGTTTAGAGCGGAAACAGGAAAAGTCTAAACGTACTGAGGAGATGGTTGCGCAAGTTGAAAATTCCGAAAAAATGCCTACTCAGCAGACTGAAACACGACCAGATGAATCGTTAGTTAAAAAGTGCAAAGAACAAAGTCAAGGAGATCTCAAAGTGCTTAGCGACGTTATCCAGAAATCAGAAGCAATTGTTCAATTCCCTGACTATAATATTCCGCGCACCTCCAAGGTGACGGTACACAAAATTTGCACTCCATTAACTAAAAGCATTTCTCAAAATTGTAAAAAGAAAGAGGTGCAGCAGGAGGGGTCAAAGCTTACGTCGTTCAAAGCTTCTAAGCAAAATACTTTTTCCCCACATTCAGCAGTTACAACACATAAAAATAATCAGATCGCAGTTCGTAAACCCACGGATATGAGTTTTGGAAGTGTCGAAGGTGATTTATCTCCCCTGTGTCCACCCGAGTTTAAAGTTTGCAATTTACGACAATTGCATGATCAGATCGTGAGTGGTAAAATACGGATATTCTCTGATGCAAAGAAACCACCCAATATTGACGCTAAAGCAAGATCTTCCTTATTCACTGCACGCGGGAAAAATGAGAAAGAATCTAGGAAGCAAAGTACTCAGAATTTTGAAGACGATCCAGATCGAATAGTTCGCGGTACCACCTTAATGGAAGAGTCAGAAAAAAAGTGTAAGAAAAATAAATATCGTTACTCAGAGGCCGATGATGTGATGTTGGATAATACTAGCTTTTTGACTCGAGCTAAACTAAGTGACGAGACCTCGTCTCGCAATAGTTCCAAAAGAGATGTAACACAAACGAATGATGACGACATAACCTGGTCGGAAAAATGGATGAAAACTGACCAGCGTGAAAAAGAGTAAGTTGTTGCTAAGAAACCACAAATAAGTTCCGGTTTAAATAATTCTTTTTTCTACTTAAGGCGAAATGCAAAATCGCTACATATGTTTCAAAATGTTGGTCCATTCTTTAGTGAAGTCTTACCAGAGGTAAAAAAAAGATTGGTTTTTAGTAGTGAAGTTGAACTTCATAAGGAGAAATACCAATTTAAAGTAGCTGACTCAAGGGGATCGGTTAATTTATGTACGAATATGCTCGAACAAGTTGCGGACCATAATTCCGAAAAGATCAAAAAAATCGCAAGCCAAACAGTATTTCCCAATCAAGACTTGGATGAGACTAAAATCGAAGAAATTACTAATAGCGCAGCGATAAGAGAGAGAGAGCTGAATGAGCCTAAAATCGAAGAAATTACTAATAACTCAGCGACAAAGAAGAGAAAAACCACGCATGGTCCTCAGGATATCACAGCTATTGTCGACGACGTGGTTAATTTATCGCTTGCCTCGGATGGTAGAAACTGCATGAATAGCCGGGAAATACGCAAAACGATATTAATTCCTGAGAGTATTGAAAAAGATTATGGAAAAGAGGAAAAACTATTGCAGTTTGACGATACTACGTGCAAGACCAAGGATAAAGATTTACGTAGGCACACTCAGTTCTTTCAAGACGTCCTTGAAGAAGATCTTGATATAAGAAAAGTAAACCTTCAATACGATATACCTATGGGACATACCCAGACAACGAAAAACTCGAGGAAAACACAATACTTTTATTCAGATATAATAGAAGATACCGTGCTAATAACAGACGAACACCATGAACAACGTGAATCACTCGTCAAGATTGATGTAGGGAGAAAATCGTCCGAAGAAAAGCCCTTTCCCCACGAAGATATTAAGGAGGATATCGCAGATATTCGGCGAGGTGAAGTCACAAAAGAAGAAACATTACTCAAAACTCTGCCAATTTTGGGACATACCCAGACAACGAAAAACTCGAGGAAAACACAATACTTTTATTCTGATATAATAAAAGATACCGTGCTAATAACAGACGAACACCGTGAACAACGTGAATCACTCGTCAAGATTGATATGGGGAGAAAATCGTCCGAAGAAAAGCCCTTTTCCCACGAAGATATTAAGGAGGATATTGTAGATATTCGGCGAGGTGAAGTCACAACAGAAGAAACATTACTCAAAACTCTGCCAATTTTTGAAAGTAATGAAACAAATACGCGCAAGAAACACGAAGGAGATATTAGCAAAAAGGAGGAAACACTTCAATATGAAAAACTTTGCAAGAAAAATCGTGAGATGAGAAAAACTCAAGTTTTCGAAGAAACTATTGAAGAGGATGACGAAGTAAGCGTAAAACCCCATCAACGCGAAACGGTTTGTAACAAAACTGGAGAAAATTTCAATGGTAGAGAAACTCAACATTTTCCACAACATGCTGAAAATCTTGCATCGTTTGAAAGTATTCAAGTGTTGAACTTGCGTCAGGAAATATTGCGCAACGAAAATTTAAGTGAGGACGAAAAAATGATTGAAGAAAACGTTGAGGGGCCTATACGTACTCCGTTAACTTCTAAAGAGATGAACAATATACCCATAAAAAATAACTCTTATAAACATTCAAGTAATCTCATCTTTTATTCTAACGATAACATAGAAGAGGAACAAATGCCAAAGGAAAAAACTTTGAAGGATAACAGAATAAAAGACTTCGACAAGAATGAAGAAGAGGGACATACAATTTTCAATCAAAGCTTAGGACAAATTACAAGTAAGACTCAATTTGAAGAAAAACTAATAACAACAACAACCATAAGTCAGCAAACAAGTATCTTAGGCAAGAATGCACCAACACTAAGCAGATTATTACCTTCAGAGATAAACAGAAATGAGAAAGCGCAAGCAACTAACAGTCAATACAGGACATCGGAAAATTTTGATGAGAAAAGAAATACTGTTTATAATGAAGAAGAAATGGAATTAGATACAGATATAGGAATTACTCCAAGACAGAGTTACCTTCATAATGCTCATTTGGAAGAAAGAGAAAATGAACAGATTATGTCGGAATGCCACTTCGACCAAACTGAAATTGAAGAAATTGCCGACACATCTATGAAGAGTCAAGCAATAGCGATTCATTCATCCACAGCAAAAAATGAAGATTCATTTTCAAAGGTCAATACTTCTACTGACAAAACAACAAATGCCGCCAGTTTAATGATGTCAGATAATCGCCTAAACGAAACTTTTGTAACTCCTTCCAGAAACTCACTGAATCAACAACGTTTACGTAAAACGTATGAAATCACACCCAGATTATCACTGATTGAGTTCGAAGCTCGTGAAAGAGAAGCGAAATTTGATAAATGCTCTGCACCTCCGAAGTTACAGTTTCTGAAACGTTTGCATTCCCATTTGACTCCGAATGTGCCGCATAGCAAGAGACCGCTGACACTTATCGAAGAAGATTGTCAACTCGAAGAAGTTCATCCTAAAGAAACCGAACCAAGTAAATTGCCGAAGCCAGTAGAAGTTGAAGAGAAAAATGACAAAGCAATGGTCAAGATTAACAAGACATCCTTTATTGAGCCAGATTCTGAAATTTTCGCTGGACAAATCGTAGATGAAATTTCGGGGATTGTTCCACACATCGAAACACAGTTAACCGAAATTAGATTCAACAGGTCAAACTTATCCGGAGAAACGCAATTAAAAAAGTTGCAAACTTCAGTGCTATGCGCTTCCGAAAAAAAAGACTATCATAGCTCATCACTGATGGAGATTATTGATCAGTCGACGAATATAGAAGATACCACGTTCACTCTACCTACAGTGCGTAATGCCGAACGTTCGCTTACAGAAGCTAGTAGCAGTACTTCTTGTCGAAAGTATACCTCAAGGCAATTGGTCTTTGAAGGCGATCCTATTATCGTACCGGATGATTCAATACATCTTCAAAATGAGGAAACAAATAGGAGCAATGATTCGCTTAAGAATAGCAATACTCTTACGGATGTCTGTCCAGAGAGCTCAATTGATAACATTGACGAAGTCCATATAAATTTAGTTGACACTTTAGCAGATGAGGAGGAAAATGAAATAGAAACCGCAAGGAGTAATGGCGACTTTAGCACTCAACCACAATCGCAGTTGTCGCAGCCACCAATAGCGACTAATAACGCTACGTTATTATGCAAATGTTGTGGAGGGAAACCTTCAAATGAAAGTAATTTAAATCTGCACGAATCTTCTTCGGATTGTTCTTTACTTTCTTCACCGTCAATAAATTTTGATCGTTTGAGGCGTTTACGCAAACTTCCAACCTTAGCTGATGTGGGATATTTATGGCAACGCTTTAGTTTAGACAATACTATGGCTAATTTAGCAGCTGAGAATTTAAGCGATACACTCTCGGATACAATAAATAAGAACGAAACGATTAATTATTGTAATATTAGTGAACTTAGAAAAAGTTACGACATGAAGAAGAAAAAGTAATTTAAACCTTTTTTTTTTAAAAATTTGAATGAAAATTAATTCATTAATTTACAGATTAAGAGAAGAAATGTTGAAAGAATCTCGAAATACAACGTCAGATGGACCGGTATCGGTGATTGAACGCTTGCGTCAAAAACTCGGGTAAAATTTCTTTTAAAAACAATCTCGCAGTTTTTTAAATGGCAGCAATCGACTAAGACTAAAAAAAAAGATTGTTATACGCATTTAGTTTCTATTTAACCAGTTAAAGGTATCGATCTCTTTGGAAAACGTGCATTTAAATTGCGTTACAAAGGTTATAGCAATCACGGGTGTAATTAAATAAAAACATAATTTGACACACATTCTAAAATGTGTAAATGTGATGGATGGATGGATGGACGGACAGAAAATGATGATTTACTCGTCATGCACAGTTGAACTGGTTAAATGCGAGCAGCGGACTAAAAGTAAAAAAGATTAATGTCGAGTCATTTAGTTAGGACTAACCAAGACAGAACTGATAGGTTCTGGATAGATTAGTGGTTGCTATTTGAATTAGGAAAACTTTTCATAACTGAGAAAGTTTTATGCGCCTTAAGTGAAATTTTGATTATCAATCAAAGCAAAACTATTTCATTAGATACGATTGTGATTAGTAGTTGAGCTTCTTAGGATATCTTGCTTCTTTGGATCTATCTGGCCTTATGCAAGATTTACACTTGTATTAAGTTGGTGTTTCCATGATAGTGGACGTGCTTATAAGCGGATCGGATCCATCCTTACCAACCCTAGAAATTTAAAAAATTTGCTGCTGACTTAAATTTTAAGTTTAAGTATAGTTTTTGCTTCCTCTGGATATGTAGAAGGCATCGCGTTTATTTTAAATAGGCAGACGTTAATAATGTTAAATCAAGTCAGAATAATACTGTAAGTTGAACAAAAATTTTAAGAAGAATTATAATTCCAATATAATTTTATTCGTGCCTTGGCCAAAAATTGAGAATCATCGTATCGTAGTATCGTATTGTTTTTTTTTTAGAGATAAATTTTTCTAATAATCTTCTAAGAGTCTTCGAAAGAATTTTGTATTTCTGCATAGCTATCTATCTGTAAAATCACTTAACAGTAAATATTAATTCTCTGTCCTTATTTAGCAAGACAAGACATTACTGGATATTTGATGATCAAATGCAATATAGAGGTAAATTGTTATTCACTCATCGTTTGTTGTTAACTTCTTCGATATTAATTACCTATGAACGAACGGGCATCTTAAGCAGCAAGCTTACGATAAAAACTATAGAAGTAACAAAGCGATTGCCAGAAAGTAAGTACTCTTTGAGCATATATGATGAGAATAACAATAACGATAAGCGATAAACCCGATCTTATTGTATAGTGCGCTTGAAACCGATCGATTATGTATTAGGTTACGAATTAAAATTGCAACTGCCTTTAAATTTGATGACATTATGTAAAAGCAGCGATGAAATTGGCATTTACGAAATGTTATGCACTCTCGATAAAAAGTATAGGGAAACTTTTGCAATGGGCCAACAATTACAACGCATTCTCTTTCAGCGTCAAGCAACAATTGCCAGGTATGTAATAAACAAAAGATTTCTCTATAGTGTTGAAGTTAATTTTATTGATTATTGATTGATTATTATTTTCATTTTCATTTTGTTGTTTTTCTCTCACCTTAGAGATCCGTTGGGTATTCGATGTTTTATAAAGAAAACTATACGAAAAATTGTCGCACAACCCGACAGTTATGACCGTGTCGATTGCACTGATATTCAAATTAATATTTACAATATAAGTCAAATAAGTTTTAAGAATATATTTCAACCGGCATTATTTAATTTCCAAGAGCATGTGCATCTGCTGCCAGTTGGTTTAGCGTTTCTAGAAGATTTTCTCCACGATCCTTTAAAGTATTTGAAGAATTTAACTTAAATCCGATTAAAACGCAGCTTAGTAATAAAGTTCATAATTTTAAGAATTATTGGTTTTATTTTGATTGTATAAAATTAAACAAAAAAAAAAAAGGAAACAAAAAAATTCGAATTTATTATATAAAACTTTGTTTGTTCAAAAATCGTAAAGAAAATCGAATAAATTTAATATTGCAATTTTTTTCATTGTTATAATCGATTAATTTGATTTTTCACATCATCTGTATGTATATTATTTATATTTGTTGTTTCACACGCACATATCTGGTTTTGTTAGCTTTTATGAGAAACTCATGTCACATTAGTAAACTAAGTAAGAAAGTTTATCGGCTTCTATGGTTACTAGTGGAGTTACTTGGTTAGTTATTTTGGTAGTTTGATTGGTATAATATGTTATCCGTTATTAGTGCAGAAAATTGTCTCGAAAATAATTGAATCAATTATTTTTTCTATTTTTTTGCTTTTTTCCTATATCTCTACTTATACATTTACATATATATATATATATATATATATACATATTTGAAAATGCAAATGTAGGCGGTGTCTTGTAAAGAGTTTATGAAGAGATCAAAACAAATTTGAAAGAAAGAAAGAAAAAATAACTTGTTAACCGTAATGTTATAATATGAATAAATTCAACTCGCCCAGTTCGTACTCGTCCTCGGAGACAAGTGAAACGCAAAGCGTTGAAGAAAATCAAGTGAACGATAGTAGTAATACAACACAATCGTCTCAAAATTTCGGCACAAGTAGGTAAGCTGAGGAAAGTAAAGAATAAATATTTTTTATTTTTTTTACTTTTTTTTTTTGGATAATAAGAAAACATTTAAGGGTTTCTTATTTTATAAGATGGTGTAAACTAAGTTAGGTTAAGTTGAACTTACAGGCGATTTTGTCTAAGGATCGCACAAAGTAACTCAGCGTTAACTCGTGCCTAACATCGTATAGAGTCGCGATAAAATACACATCATCTGGTCGAGTATTTGTAACCACGAAACGGATCAGGACCACATCACAACAATCTAGTCGTAACAAAAAAGAAAGGTCCATTATGCAAGTGTAATCGTGTGCCTCCTTGATAGACCGTGTTTGATGTGAGAGTTCACGTCGTCCCCAGCGAATTCAAGGATTCAGGAACAGAGAAAATGTCCATCTCAGGCGGTGTAACCGATATCGACTGTCAGTCTTCATAGGAATCATTTCAATAAAAGCTTAGCCCAAGCAGGATTTGGCCTTTATTCCTTTAAATCTTACTTAAATATTTTTGTGACGTAGCTAGGTAAGCTGTTATCTAGCTAGGTAAGCTGGTCTGCTTGGCTAGTTGTCTGCACTGATTTGTCGCTACATGTCCATAAATATTCCAGTTGGAGAATAACTGACTGATGATGAACTGGCTGTTTCGCAAAAGCTACATAAGCGAAGTAATGGCAATGAGTTCACAAGATTTTAATTCATTCTTCAAATTTCGTATAACCTATTAACCATTTATATGGAAACTAAGTTGATTTGCAAACAAATTGCAAAATCTGGAACTTTGCTATTCGATTAGTACATCGAAAGTTCAAATCGATTGGCAGTTGATTTCTGAGTGTTGTTTCTTGTTTCCAGCTAAAGATTGTTATTATTTGAATTTTGAAACTCTAGAATACCGAAAAGTTGGAAACGTATGAAAGATCCAAACAATGATAAAGACGCTGAATCGAAACGGCCGCCATGGCGGGCTGTAAGCATTTCCACTTTGCCGAAACCCGATAAGAATGCTATTTTGAGAGCAAAACTTTTAGACGCCTCCAGGTATGTTGTATACATATGTTGCTGTGAATATGTGAATTCAATTAATTTACTAAAGATTTTGCCTAAAGGCGTTTGAGAGCTAGTAAGGTCGCAGTAGGAGTGCAAACGGATACCGTACCAACCATAATTATGAAAGATATTGGCATAGGACCGCAAACTGATTTAATATTATATAAGGAAGTTGGCCTATTAACCGATGGTTTCTATTCAAAACGACGTGACGGTACGGAGGAATGTAAGTGTTAGTTAGAAATGAAAAACATAATTGAGTTGAGGTGAAAATTATTTTAAAGTACTTTCTTTCTCTTTAGTTATTTTAACGTATTCCGTTTCGCTAATGACGGATTGCGAAGAAACATCGAACGTTAGTACTCAAACTCTTTTACCAAAGGTACCGGGTGATGCTTTTCTTGAAGCTTATTTAACTAATCAGACGAGCAATAAGTTGCTTTTAAATCAATGTTCGACTGGGGAAAAGAAATTGTTACAGCAATTGGACAAACTTCGTGAAACCCGTGAAAGAACTTTTGGATTAACTGAAGAAATTAATTCGAAAGGTGAACAAAAAAATCCTCGTTCAACTTTATTGCCACCAAAACCCACTAACGTGTATTGGCGTTTCGAAGATGATTGCGATGAAAAAGGAAAATTCCGGTCTTATACGATAAATGCGAATAAACCCTGGAATAGTTTTGTACCTTTTTCAGCGCAAAAATATCAACGTATCGATTGGGATCTATTACTAGTTGCGATTGATGAATTGATACGTGAGTCGAATCATTTGGCCGATATGGTTGAAGAATTAATGCAACGTCATCGGAAACGTCGCGATTTAGATCTATTTGGTCCTTTAGTAAATAATGTAACAATTGATGAATTTAAGCCTATTGAGCATAAAATGCCCTCCGACTATTGGTTACCGATCATCGACGAACAGGAAAAGCAATTAGACGACTTGAAAAGTTTTCGACCAGCAAATATCGCCGCTTTAGAGAAATATATGGAGGAGAGTAAAATAATGAAATAATTTTAATATATAAAAAGTGAATATATTTGTGTATATATATATGTGTGTATGTGTGTGTATATGTGTGTGTGTATCATTAAACACCAAATTAGCAAGAGGGAAATTCAAATCAATGATCATAATTAAAGCGCGGCTTTTGAATTAATAGCCGATGAATTCGCAGATTTCTGAGGCAATAATTTTATAAGCATTTGTGTTAATTTTTTACTATCCAATGGACAGTTGACATATAGTTGATCACACGGTTTCGAATTCACATTTTTACCCTGTTCCAAAGCTTCCTTAATCGCTGTCCCATCTAACAGATAGTCAACCAAGGAATTTCTACAGTGAATGAAATAAAGATAAAATCAAAAATTTGAATTAATGATAAGCGAGCAAAAGAATAAAAGAAAATATAATTATTATTATCATGATTATAACTAATTTAGTTAACTAGAGAAACAAAATCAAAGGTTAAAGGCGTTAAGCACGAGTATTCAAGGCTTTCGGCTTTGAGATTTGAATCCACCACTATGGAGTTGTTAATCAAGATCCTTTGCCTGCTCAGTCATTTAGACGGATAAAAAATAAACAAAAAAAATAATAAAAAAAAAATGTATATTGAAATTTTTTCTGTAGCTCTATACAAGATATATGAAAAATAGATGTTAATACTTTTGCGTCAATAGTCACCAGAAAAAAACATTTTCCACAGTTGAGTCTTCGAGCTCCATGTTGGGAAAGATTTCGATTATACAAAAACAACGATTTCACAATTTAGGCCACTGATGACTTGGTTAGTCAAGAAGTGTCTGGTTTCGCAATGGTTAAGTACCCCCGGAGCTACTTGGAAAATTTAAGAAGAGATTTAGGAAACGCTTTCTTCAATTTTTACTGAACTTCTAATCATCAGCCGGCCTGTTCAGTCAGCCATTGCAGGAGTGATCGAAAGATTCGAGATTTGTTCTGACACTAGATCGGCCCTGACCATAATAAAAAAAATAGATCCTCACAATATGTGTGTATTTGAAATCCATAATACGTTAACTATTTCTGATATAGATGCATGTCATCTGGGCTGGATTTCAGGATGGAAACGCTGACCCTTATGCTCGTGAAGCTCGCCATGATGGTGAAATTCTCTCAATCAAATATCCCCCCAAAGACACCGACCGTCTTACTCGAAATAATAGCATGCATAGGGTGGAAAGACAAGTATCGCGAGTATCGAGTTTCATGACCTTTAAACCTCTTCGTGAAGTCAACCTTATCACATGGAAGATTAAGGTGCACAACAGTCTCTTTACGGTTATCGACCTGAAGCTCTTAAGAAGATTTTCTGTTAAAAATTCGTTACTGTTACTGGGTATATAGATCTTATCACGTACATGGCCGATGCATTCTTCTTTTATATACCAACAAAAAAGAAAAAAAGAAAAATGTATTGGAATTTTGTTTATAGGACAATATAAAAGTAGCAAAGCAATAAATCTGTAAATATTTCGTAGGCTCTACAATAGGAAATCTCTCGTGTCGGGCAGAGGCAGTTTTTAAGTATTTCATTGATTTTTTTTTTTTGTTTACCAAAAACAAGAATTATATAGTGCACTTTCCCTACAGTTGCGCTGTACAAGATCAAAAAAACAAAAACCTTAGAAAAAGATGATTATGTGAAAGATGAGACAAAATGTTGATTTTTCAAACATAGTCGGACGCTATGTTATAAGTATTTTGAGTGTATGGACAAACTTTTGAAATACAGAAAGTAATTGCAGATGAAATAAACTTTTTTAAATCACTGCCACGTCCCTAGAAGTGATCAGAGTTCAGAGCTATTAAAATAATTGTATGATGAAGACCTCGTGGATTAGAGATTAGACTAAACTTTCTTCGAAATTCAATCTTGAAATCTTAAATGTTTACACGTCTATTGCAGTGCTGATGGAGGCCTCCAATTTGAGAAAATTCCCTGAAAAGTTATATTATTGTCGTGAAACAACACGCAGAAAAAATCAAGAAGTTATTGGAAGCAACGTATAGGACAACGACGAGCTGAAAGATTCATCAAATTCTCTGGCGTAGCACTCAAGCTACTGGAACCCCGAAGGAGTGACATACGTCTCGTAATTGACTTCTACGTAACTGCGTACCACCTGAAAAATATTGGTATGTCCGATATCGATGTGAACAGACTACGTGAGGGGGCCAAGTAAACGTTCCATCATATCCTGTACGAATGCGCTCAGGATCAGATACGAAGTCTTCAGCGAACAGTTTATAACGCTAAAAGTGGTTTGGTGCTCTGAATCTAAGCAGGTGGCAAGATTTATAACGATCCTAAAGCTGGAGAGCAGGGGGCACAAGCTAATAGATTTTTTGAGCGCGCCGCACGGATTGCTCACAACTTTACATTACATTACATTACATCAATATGTGTAGAGCTTGGAGTAAGTCATATGATACAACTCTGGGTTTTTAATACCAACTGATTAAATGGCATTTGAAATTTGATCCTATGGCGGATTTTTCGACTTTTTTTTTTTTAAGTCCTGTCTGAAAAGTCAATAAACCCTTTAGGCGTAAACAAATACCGTGTTATTAGTTCAGTTGCAAATTCGATGCGTTTGATAAAAGTTTCCTGCAAGTTTCTATTAAAAATCAAAGTGAAGAGAAAGCAATAAATTTTTTCTGTTTGTTTTTATCAAACAATTTGTAAAGAAAATTTAAAAATAGCCTAACATTCAACTTAATTCAATGACTCAATAAATAGGTATTTGTGTGTATGTGTGTGCGTATTATTTCCTATAAATTTAAAAATGAAAATAGTAGAGAAAACTAGAAAATTAGAAAAAGAGCAAAATTTACTCACTTCGATAGCATATGAATGAATTCATCTAATTGATCGGATGCTCCCGTTTTCATATTGTATTCAGTTGAACGTACATAGGTACATATAGCACGTTGCATGCATGTTGTCGAATCGATATTGTTTTGTCCCAAAATATCATCAATTTTTGTCATTAAACTACTTAGGGACGATAGATCATTGTCCGTTTCACCTATAAGTGTAGAAAATGTTTTTTTTTTTTTTTTTTTTGATCATATCGATGAAAATTGTGATCGAATGAATTCATTTTAAATATATAAATACTTCTGCCGTAGCCGGTATAACCGCCATGTAAAGCACTTAATAATTTCGGTATAATAATAATGACGCCAAGACCCACCAAAGTACCCAAAACCACACCGCCTAAGTCAAGTTTGATTGGATTATAGGCAGATATGCCTGTGCCACCAGGATAACCCTATTTAATGCAAAAAAAAAAAAATGTTATTTTCAAAAAAGTTAATTTATTTTTTATTAACTTACACTCACTGTACCATATCCAGTCGTATAGCCCAAACGTTGTAGACGATCTTTAGTGGATGCGTTCTCATCATCGTGATATTGTTGAGTTTTATTTTCATTAAAATATGGTAAACGACTCCATTGAGTATTACTATTACCATTGTCCAAGTAACTTCTAACGGTAGCACAAAAAAAAAAATGAAGCAGAAAATAAAATAAATTTGCTCTTTAGATTAAAAAAATTTGTAGCCTTTGACTAGAGGCCGCATTAGTTGTTTGCAAATGTTTGTTAAGTAAAGTCTAAAGTTTATCAAAAAAATTTTAGCATAAAATATTTTACTAAAGGTGTTGAGTGTTGTTCGTTCTAGCGCAATATGAACTTGCTGGCAAAAAGACAACCAGTCTTTCAAAGCTATAAAGCAAAGGACATTTTGTTTGGGTACAATAAGAATGGTAGCGCTCTTTAGCGCAAATAAAGCAAGCATCGAAAGGTAGGAGCATGGTATGCTGAAAATGAGACCCTGTTAACGTTTCCTGGTAGCGCTCTTCAGCGTATGTCATAAGTAATCAAATGAAGCAAGAATCGAAAAATAGGAACAAGGTCTGGTGAAAATAAGACCCTGTTAACGTTTCCTGTTTAGCGCATATCATAAGTAATCAAGCGAAACAAGTATCGAAAAGTAGGAGCAAGGTATGCTGAAAATGAGACACTGTTAACGTTTCCTGGACAGCGTTTACTATTCGCCCTAAAGCTTTTCTAATTTCAAAAAAACTTTCAGCCAAAGCTATCTTATCTTACACGCATTCTGGTTTCGCGGACACGGGGAGGGCGTAATTCTATTCGTATACTGTTCATTCTTTACGTTATCTTGCAAGCGATCACCTGGACCCAAATTGTTTATAAATTATAATTAGTGACATAACCTAAAAACTATTATTATTATCACAATCATTTTAGTCAGAGAATTAAATGCAAAAACTAAAGTCTTAAAGCACTGGGAGCAAGTGGTGCTATCGGGTTTATTGAAAACTCTATCGCACGTGAGGTTTGAATCCACGACCATTGAGTTAGCTGAGATCTTTACCCTACTCGGCCACTCAGACGGATCGCTTAAAAGTAAAAAATGAAAATTAGATGAAATTTTTTTTTAAAAATTGCTTTCACATAAGTTGAGACTTGAACGACTCGTTAAAACACTTTGGCGATCTTCCCAAAACTTAAGTAATAATTTCGCTTAGCAAAAGTCAAGCCTTCTTTTAGTTCTCCATTTTGCTCCGTTCTTAAGGCTGCAATGTTTCGTGTTTTTGTTGAAGAGCGGTCAGCGTAACTTTAGTCTTTCTTAAGTATTTCATTGGCTTGAAAAGAACACTTAACTCACTTTGAGTTCGTCTCGTATTTTGGTATAGCAAAAACATTTTTAAAACCAAAATTCCCGATGCACAATAAGAAAATCGTTTGAATAAAAATTTTGCTAAACATTAACATCTTAATCCTGCGAGCGTTACAGTTATTGCTATGGTACTACAAACTCTTTTGACTGACGCTAATGTAACGATTTTTTAAACTGACTATTAATTTAGATTTGCAAAAACCTTATATATATACATATATATATGTACACATGTATATAATATGCCTGAATGTAAACATAAATAATTTCAGATGCGGTGACATAGGCAAGGCCTTGTTTTATTTACTTTAATAATAACTTCAAATTAACCAAAAAAAAAAAAAAAACAAAACAAAAAAAAAAAAGTGAAAAGAAACGAAAAACTCTCAACTAAGAAATATTTATATTATAATTTAATGAACATTCACTCAAACCTAATTTCATATGTTTTAATGATCGTAACAATAAATATGTGCATATAACCGTATTATGTGTAACTAAATCATAGTAATCATCGTCATATTTACTACCGCTTTACAGATCTATGCACATATAGTAAAGAATTTACTGTAGCGTTGCATTATGCATTTAAATGTTTTGTCTTTGGCATGCGTTGAAGAAGCCATGAATGCGACAACATTTGCGCAAATTATGTGCTGTTGAGCTTTATTAGTGTTACCTAATATCCCGAGTATATATGTATATATATATATATATATATATATATATATATATATATATATATATATATGAATTCAGTTTGAAAGTGTTAGTTGTAGAAGAGAGAATTAAAACTAAGTTTACACATGACTTAGAAATGGTTATGTCTGCGTAACGTTCAACGTCAATCAGACAAATTAGCGAAGTGGATAATTTGACATATGTATGTATGTAGGCATTGTGCATATGTATGTGCACCTTAGTTACGTTATTAAATCGTAACTTATTTTTTTTTTTTTATTATCACATAAATTTACCTTATTTCACTTTTATGAAATACTTGAAGAAATACTAGGTTTTGAGCGATTAAATGGTTGACATATCTTTTTTCTTTATGCGCGAATCATTACTTTCGCATTCTGTTGGCCTGAAAGGTGGAAATGAAATCCTTGTAAATAAAAATGTTGCGAAAGTTATGAGAAATCAAAAAGATACGTTTATGAATCGAATTTTATAACAGAGTCGTTTTTAAACTTGTGCTATACGTAGTTTAAGAGCACATTTCGCGGTATTTCACGTTGATTGTCTCAAACATGTCGTCATATTTATTTTCAATACTGGGGGTATATTTGTTAGGCGTAGTAGAGCGTCGGAGCATTTTATGAACTATAGAGCGCTTAAGAGCGCTTTCGCTTGCCAAAGTGAAAATCTTTTGTAAGATATATTAGGACTAGAGAATGGGGAACATAGGGACATGGCATGGGATGATGGCATCAATATCGTCTCCTTGGTCATTGGAAAATCTATTTGCAGTCGGGTATACCTTGGTGTTGTATGGGCCGCCAAGGCATCTGAGACTAGCCCTAGTCTGAAGCAATTTGTGTGGTGACTATGCGCTAAGCCACCTACTCGGTCCGAGATTTCAACACAGATTGTTCTTTTCAATTTAATAAAGAGAGGAAGTTCCGAATGCAGCCAAGTTGGAGCGTGTGAAACGACCGCAATATGAAAGTGTTTTATATTTTGCTAACCACTGATGCAAGATTCCGTAGCTCAATTTTCCTTTTTCCTCATTTCAACGAACTCTTTAATTTTATTTCATTTCATTGTCAAGGAACACAGTAGCTTTGTCTTTGTCAATAGCCGATCGAATAATATTCTGAAATCTCATATTATAATTTTTTTTGAAAGGGGGGTTGCCGTTTAGCCGTTATCGAAGAGTCTAAGGGTAGACTCTATCCAACTTTGCGCTCTTTTTTCATTATGTTTGCTGCAAACATTGCTACCGCTTTCCACCTTTTCAAATCGTGTAGCATATTCGTCACGAGATTGTCGAAGAGCGAAAACTACGCAGTTTCCGTCTGTAATCTTTGTCGTTCCTTTTTCGTATTCTGGACGGACAAATAATACGGGTTCAGCTTCTTCGGGGCATTTAAAAAACTATTTGCAAAAACTGCTGCTCTACCTTGGACCTATGTCAGTAAGTTTCGAGTTCCGTGACCGCTTAATAACTATGTTAGACGAAAGTCAAGCTCACCATTATGCTGTTTCTTATATCACGGCTGCAGATCTGAAATGGGTCGGTGCGTCCAATTACCTTTGTTCGAGCTTCTCCAACGCTCTTCTCATTCTTCTATAAACCGATATTTTGCTCGCCGCTTAGTCACGTTAGCCGGCAAGGTTAATTGTTTAGTTTTATGAATGAATTCTTTAGTCCGCTGGCAGAATGGCGGGCACCGTACGATATGCGGCGCAAACAATTAGCGCGGGGAACCGATATGCCATCCATATGCCTCTTGTGTACGATAGTGCCATGCTTTTTGCAAATGAAAGAGCCATATAATATCGTCGCTGATACCACTTCTGAAATCAGATATGGCCTCGGATTCACTTTAATGAATATTACGTTGAAGTATAGCACATGGAGTGGGGCAGGATATGAAAGTAATGTTGGGGATCAAAACCCTTGTGTGTTACCTTGTCAAAATCATTTTGACCGTCCTGGCATGAATAGATATATTCGTGGATGTTGTTGTTGTAATTGTACTGTTCATGATTATTCGAGAATCAAGTATATTTGTCGTTGTTTAATAAGAAATTATATGAGTGCTCAGAGTTATCAAAGAAATGCTTTACTTGGTCTTGATGATGGTCGTAATAGTGTAACTGATGGACGTGATAGCCTAGCTGATGGTAGTAAGTAAATGGAGACGTTGTGACGATATTTAATACAATTTTCTTCTTTATTGATTTTTATTTAAAAAAAACAAAACAGAAAAAAAATCTTCTGGGTATGGGGAAGGTCGGGCTGGGGCCAGGTATAGAAAAGGTGCCCTTGGACAGGCCGGTGCTCTAAATGTTCACCGTATGGGCCGTAAGCAAAGAACAAGTTCCGCTAAAGATGATGGGGACAGATCTGGTAAAGCCGGTAGAGATGGATATGGTAAAGGTGGGGATGGTAAAGGTAGGGATGGTAAAGGTAGGGATGGTGAAGGTGGGGGTGGTAGAGGTAGGGATGGTGAAGGTGGGGGCGGTAAACGTGGGGATGGTGAACGTGGGGGTGGTAAACGTGGGGATGGTGAAGGTGGGGGTGGTAAACGTGGGGGTGGTAAAGGTAGGAATGGTGAAGGGGATGGTAGAGGTAGGAACGGCAAAGGTGGGGTTGGTAGAGATGGGACTGGTAAAGGTAGGAATGGTAAAGGTAGGGATAGTAAACGTGGGGATGGTAAAAATGGGGATGGTAAAGATGGGAATGGTAAAAGTGGGGATGGTAAAAGCAAGAGGAAGGAAGGACAGGATGACAAAAGCGGAGCTACAAAAGGGAAGGGCGGTAGAAAACGCAAAAGCGGCAATGGAAAAGGTGAAGAAGAAGATGAAGATGGTAAAGCTGGTGGGGATAAAAGCAAAAGCGACAAAAGTGGCCAAAGGAAAAGTGGTATGGATAAGGATGCATCTAAATGGAGGGGAAAGAAAGGAAGAAAAGATGACAAAAATGGTAAAGGTTACGGGAAATCATCTCAGAAGGCAACGCGATGGGGATCGA
Source organism: Glossina austeni (assembly GCA_000688735.1). NCBI lineage: Eukaryota > Metazoa > Arthropoda > Insecta > Diptera > Glossinidae > Glossina > Glossina austeni. The sequence continues at coordinate 492,107 of KK502464.1, read as the reverse complement.
AATATAGTATGGGAAAATTATCATGCAGGGACGCCAATATTGTTGATTACTTGCGCGTCAAAATGTTAGAGAAAGATCGATGGTAAGTGTAGATGTGCTTTTTGCATTTCTTATTTGCATTTCTTAAACTAAAAATCATCTTTAATTAATTGTTAAAGTCGGTGTTTAACCGTACGCCAGCAATCATCGCCTGATTGCTCCCATCCTAGAAATATGGAATGTTGCACGCCATGCTATAATACATCGTGCAACGGTGCCTGCTTATGCCCAGCCAGCTACGCTTATTGTCAAGCACCAATGCAAATTTGTGTGGGAATGCCGTGCTACTAATTTGGTTTTTATATTTGTTTTGTACGTTGAATACAAGAAAGTGATGAAAAAAAATTTAATTTAGTGATTTTGGATAAAAATTTTTTCATTTAAATTAGAAAGTGTTTGTTTATTTATTTTTTGCAAACGTAGACATTTCGATCGAACATGATTGATGCTCGCGATGCGAAGGTTTTGATTAAGTTATAATATGCAAAAAAAAATCCTTTAAGTACTACGTGGTCTTGTTCACTCATCAATCGAAAGTCAGATTAGATCTTAACGATCTTTCAACTTGACTGAGACCGGTTTCTAAGATCATTTGCTTCCTAAGCGAGGTGATTGTAGCTGAATTATTATCACATTGGTAGCTTCCGTTTCCCGATGTATTTCTATTGCTTATTGTTAATTTTTCTTTTTCTTTTATTCATTTCCTTTTGTCCTTATATGCGTTCTTTTGGTGCGCAAGCTGAAAGTTTGAATGGAAACTATGAATTTCACGCCTCTCCCCTATTTCACTCAGTATTCTGCAAGATTGTCGTTAAATATTAGACGACATCTGCATTCATTGCTTCCACCTAGCTCACAGCTTCTTCTGTCGGTTCTTTGTTCTTGCACTTTGATGACAAAAGTTGTTCACTATACTCAAAATATTAGATAATATCGTTTATGATATCGTTTAAACATGGCACTTTCGATTGCAAAAGCCGACGCAAAAGTCTCATATAGTTCTATATTTTTTTTCATTGTCTAAATCATGCTGAGACTCGCGAAGCTTGCAATAAAGCAAGCTAAATGGCAAAATGGATATTCATCGCTTTCTTAGCATTATATCGTACATTTTCGAAGCTTGGTCAATAACCTGTTATATCATGAAGGCTTCGTATCGTATGCGAAGACTTTATATTGAGCCTATTTGTCTTGATGTCTTGGATTTTGACGTCTTCAGCTTCTCACATGGCATGCACACCTGATTTTAAGTTTTCTTTGCTTTACTGTTATGTTTGATAGTTAGCTACAACAGTCCACTTAAATGTGTGGAACATGTTCGATTCATATAGACGCGTTCTGCCTGTCTTCTAATTATCTCTTAGGAATATTATGCTGACATACCATTTTATACTTGAAGCAATAAGCGTGTGTTTGAAACTAGTCTACGAAAAATTTTATTTTTTGCAAGTAATTGCGGCTTAGCATAGTTTAAGTGCTTAACAGTTGCTTTAGCTGCTTTTTTCCCCATCATCAGATATTGAAAAGTTGCACATACGGGGATATTCACCCTTTACATCTTTTCTCAAAATGGACGTAATTACATTGATTCAATATTCGATTTAAGAAAAACTTAACTTAATTTCCGTGGTAGTCCAAGAGAAAGGCATGTATCGTAAGCGTATGTAACGTAAAGTTTTTATTAGAAATCTGGTTAGTTCCTTTTCTTCATATCATATGAGAATAATCGTAATGGATGGTTATTTGATTTTTACTTCTGTCATAATTTCTTGCCTATAGAAAATTTTAAGAATTTCAATAAAAAATTCGCTTTCTCTGTTTTTCGACTCATTAGGAATAAAACAAAAAATTCGTCTAAACACTTTTTTCGAAATCCTTTCCCAACTTAAATCAAAACCAAATTTGTAACAAAGTTAAAATTTATGGATTAATATGTACCAATAGAAACTGAGAAAATGGTAAATCAATTAGGTTTATGCGGAAGCAACCTGTCAGTTACGGGGTAAGTGAAACGAAAGGAAATGAAATTTAAATGATCATAATAATGATTTATTATGATATAAAATAGTACGTCGAGCTGCACAGAATATATAAGACGTCCGTGTCGGCCCAGGTGTCTAGACCCATGTCGGCTAAGCTGTCAAGATCCGTGTCGACGAATGTGTCCAGGTCGGAGTAATCCATGCCGTTGTAATATTGAGTATTGCAATGATCATTGTCGGTGTTGTAATTATTTTATAAATGATCACACGTACACTATCCTTAAGAAAATATGTCGTCGTTTAGTATGCGACTACAATAAGGCGCAATGTAATGAAAGGTATTCTGTGTTTGATGGTGGGAACAGCATCAGATTAAGGGTACGACGTCAGAGTGTACTGGATGGTTAGTATGCGATAATTGCGAGATGTATAACTTATTGCTATTTATAAATGTTTTCAAATTAAAAAAGATGAATGTGAAGAAGGCGTCTCGCGTCGTGGAAAAGGCGATGAATCTCAAAAGGGTAGGAGGAGTAAAGCAGCCGATGATATTGGTCGATCGAAGGGAAGAAAATCAGGTGAATACGATTTGGGTGATGATAAAAGTAAAAGAAGAAAAGGAAAAACTGGTACCGGTGAGGATGAAGAGGGTGTTGATGCAAGAGGCAGAAAAAAAAAAAAAGGGGGCTCCAAAGACGGTGATGGGGGGGATGAAGATGATAGCGGGAAAAAGAAGAAACGAAAAGGTGCTAAAGGTGGGAGGGGTGGAGATGGTGACGAAGACGAAGATGACACTGGTAAAAAGAAAAAACGAAAAAGCGGCAAAGGCGGCAAAGGCGGCGATGAAGACGAAGATGACGGTAAGAAGAAGAAAGGCAAGGGCGGCAAAGGCCGGAAGGGTGATGACGAGGATGAAGATGAAGATGACACTGCTAAAAAGAAGAAGCGAAAAGGGGGCAAAGGCGGTGAGGATGACGAAGATGATACCGGTAAAAAGAAGAAAGGCAAAGGCGGAAAAGGCGGTGATGAGGATGAAGAAGATACTGGTAGAAAGAAGAAGGGCAAGGGCGATAAAGGAAGGAAGGGTGCTGACGAGGATGAAGACGAAGATGGCACTGCTAAAAAAAAGAAACCAAAAGGGGGCAAAGGCGGTGAGGATGACGAAGATGATACCGGTAAAAAGAAGAAAGGCAGTGGTGGCAAAGGGCGGAAGGGTGCCGACGAAGGCGAAGACGAAGATGGTGCCGGCAAAAAGAAGAAAGGGAAGGGCCCCGGAGGGCGTTTGGTTGCCGATGAAGATGAAGAAGACGCTACAGGCAAGAAGAAGAAACAAAAGGGCAGCAAAGTCGGAAAGCTTGGTGGTGATGAAGGATATGATGAAAAAGGTTCAAAGAAATCTAGAAAAGCATCCAAAGCAGCCAAAGGTTCAGAGGATTGGGACGAAGACGACGAAGACAAAACGGGTAAAAAGAAAACGGGGAAAGGTGATAGAGGAGGAACATCGCTGCGCGGATCGACGATGGGACGGGGTTCCAAGAAAGGAGATATTCGTGGAAGCGCTGATATCTATTCGAAACGTTATAAAACAGACCGAGAAGCCAGAATTTTTGATAAGCTGCGTGCCGGTATGGAAGAAAAGGATCTTACGTAAGTTTCGTTTTAACATTCCCTCTTTCTTTTAAACTAAATCGTATCTTTTATTAATAATTTTAGGCGTTGCCTATCTGTACGGCGACCATCCAGGGCGGACGGACCTTGCTTTCTTCCTTGTAGAGGTGCCTGCGTTAGCGTACCGCGTAGCGAACCGTGTCCGTGTCCATGTCCATGCCCTCGTTCCCCTTGCCCCTGCCCTTGTCCTTGCCCCTGCTCTAATTCCTGCACACGCTCTTACCCCTGTCCTTGTCCACCGCCCTGTGCCAACCCTTGCATTTGTCCAACTTACTCTTATTGTCAAGTACCCACGCAATATTGTATGGGAATGCCTCTATCAGTTAGTCCGTGCTAAAGTGATTTTCATATTTGTTTTGTACATTTGCTACAATTCATACCGACTTTGCATATTTGATATAATCGATACAAGTTTTGTGCATTTGATACAAACGAATATGTAGGCATTTCCAAAAAAGAACGAACGACCGGAACTGTGAAGAATCGCACTCATGTAAACCATATGTAAAAATTTAGATAAAAAATGGTACAAATGTTTTGTTTTGTTATTTTAAATAGCAATTTCGGTTTTGAAAACCGTTCTTATTATTAGCTTATATATGCAAAATACATTTTTCAAAATTTCATAATTTTTTTTAAATCATCATTCATCTGATTTTAAAGATTTCATCCACCCACGTATGTATATACTTTATAAGACAACGGCAAATTCTCGATTACATTTCATCTGCAGAGAGTGTTAAATACGTAGGTTCAAAACAAATTATTACGAACTTTTTTAGTTTTAGCGAATGAATCGTTTACACTGTTTACACATTTCGAAAAGGAAACGACACTTAGTCAACAAAATTTGTCCAGTTTTCCGCGAGAAACTCGGGCACAACTAAAATCAGTTGAGCTCCTCTGCTTGCCGCCGGCGCCATCGTAGGAATTGCCAGCAATTAGTTCTTTCTTTGTCAAAGGAGGATATTTCCGTTCCATTGCCACCTGTGCCATAATTACACGGATAAGGGTATAGTGGGCTTGAGATAATTACACATTATTTAATTATATATATATTTTAATTATAATTATATTTTAATAATAATTATAATTTAATATATATATGTATATATATATATATTATTACAGAAAATAATTCTGTTCATGGTAAGATAATATATATATACATACATATACATATATATATGTATATATATATATATATGTATATATAGATATATATATATACACATATATATATATATATAATATATCTACCCACCCAGAGTTGCCATGCTCATACAGAAGGACAAAATAATCCTTTGCGGTTGCTTTGTAAATGGACTGATATATGAAAAATACTAGTAAAGTGGTCGATCTGACTGTCCGTTCACAAGATAAAGATATAGCAGGTGAGACAGGCAATCACAGTTAAATCGATTCAGAAAATGAACTTGAATCGGATAACATAACAAAAGTCTATCTCAAGTTATAAGCACACAAATATACCTTTACTGCAAGTATTGTAGGGTGTAAAGGTGGTTAATGAAAAGATTTTATCCAAATTGACTTTAGCTTAAGTAAAGATTTGAAAAATATAAATGTTTCAAAAATTTCAGATTTTTCTTTACATGTACACCAGTCGTCTTACATATGAAACTTTTAAGCAATAAATGTCGTACTTGTATTATGATTTTACAAACGAGATTTGAAGCAAAATATTTGGTTTTAACGCTCCACGGTTAACGGTTAAATTGATTGATTTATTCAAAATGTTTGATGAAATTTTTATCGCTTACTCTTTGTTAAGGTCATCGAAACAACGGCATTAAAATATAAACATCAATGTCAACATCAACAACAATCATGTCAGTAACGGCTGGCATTGATAATTATAGAAAATATTTCTTAAGATACGTTATGAATATAAAAATTTTTACATTTCTTTTGAGATTTTTTTTTTTGTTTATTACTTTTTGTTTAAATGTGATTTTTCTTTTTTTATTTTTTTTTGGCAAATGGACTTTTAATTTTTTGTTCAAGTTAGGGGTTGCAGTGCAAATTTATTTTGAAACAATGGATGTTTAGTATTAGTTCTTAAATTCCACTCTTTTTGAATGGAGATTGTAATTAGAAAGTAATTCAAGCCAAGCATTGACGTTCTTGCATCTTCAATCTGGTTTTATATTCATCATTAGGCGGTATGATGAATTTGTTTACTATTCATAAAATATATACAAATATATCTATTCGTCTTCATTGTTTGTCCGCCTATTCGTCTTTTCGTTTGTCTGTGTGTTCGCCTGTTCGCCTGCCCGTCTGTCCGTCTGTTCGTCTGTCCGTCTGTTCGTCTGTCCAACTGTTCGTCTGTCCAACTGTTCGTCTGTCCAACTGTTCGTCTGTCCAACTGTTCGTCTGTCCAACTGTTCGTCTGTCCGGCTGTTCGTCTGTCGTCTGTCCGTCTGTCTATCCGTCTGTTTATCTGTCCGTCTGTTCGTCTGCCGGTTTCTGGGTCTGCCCATTTGTGTGGCATCTGGAACATTAAAAGTCCTTGTACACAGATTGATATTGAAAACAACTCAAATCTTCGAAAGTAAGCTATGAAAATTTTCATTTTCTCCTTTACTTATAAGCGTGTACGATAAAAATTTTCCTTGATTTCCTTCTTCTCTATAAATTTCATCTTTGGCAAAAGATCCGATCGAAATTTACTTTTTTCTCGCGTTGTTAGGATAAAGTTAAACGATGGGTATAATAGAATCTATAACGATTGAAGGAGATGAGTTACTGGAAACTTGATCGTTGGATGTTTCACTGTTATTTTTCGAACGCACTTAAAATTTTTTTCCTCAATTTCTTGTTAATGATCTTGAAAGATACCTTGTCTGAACATTTGCTCCGAGACATTAATAAAATGTCTTGGAAAACTTTAGCAATTTTTCGTATGCAAAAAGGGACGAATACTTTAAGAGCAAGTATCATACATTTTTTTTTTTAACTTTTTCCCAAATTTTTTGGATTAGCTTTCTTGCACCGATGGTGCAGATACCGCTTGAATAGCATCAGGATTTTCAATTAGTCATCATCAGTTTATATAAATAGACTTGTTTGGTCGATATATCAGGCGATGGAAAAAACTGCACTTGCTTTTCAAATGACCCAACACGAATGTATGTGTTAGTATTATATTGATAAATATAGAAATTAAAGGTAGAAATATTCCTTTACGTATATTCGGCGGTCTATTCATAGGTTTATAATTAACTTAAGATTTTGCTTGTCTAAAAGTTTTCTCATTTAATTATTTTATTGTTTTTTTGTATTCTCTCTCTCTGTTTTAAATTTTTATATAGAAAAGAAACAAAATTTTTAATCATGTTTCTTGGCGTTGGTGTCACAAATCACTCTCAATGATCTTGAAATGTTATTAACATTGAAAATTGCAAGCAAAACAGAAAAACATTATCATAGTATGCGTGACAAAAATCATTTAAGTAAAATTTAGGTTATTGACGCTCGATCTGAAGGATATAAATACGTCGGTTATATGTTTGCATTAACATGTTACTTTTTTACTTCGGTGATCAGATTTAAATGGTGGGCATAGCAAGATTGACTTGGAAATTGACCTGATCTTTAAATCACAAGCAGCTTTTCTTTCTATACCCATAATTAGAAGCATAAAAAGAGTCCACTCTTTTGTTTGGAGCAAAAGATTGAGCGAAATGTCGTGGAAAATATGCGTCAGAGAACAAAATATCTTAGCGATTAATATCACTGTCAGTTAAATTTTAGGAACCACTTCGTGTGTACGCTTGTACGTAGAACGTTCTAATCTTGAGAAGATCTTCTTTCTTCCTCAAATTAAATTTCAGATTGTTCTCGTAAAATTCTAACGTTAATGTAAATGTATGCGATCAATTGCGCGAGGCTAGAAAAACAATTGCGAAGAAAGTTTTAGCTAAATTTCGCATTGAAAATATAAGCACGAGACGTGCGGAATTCGCATACGATACTTACTAGCTATATACTTTTGATCGGCTTGGAAAGCAGGATCATATCATTTATGTCCGTCCATATGTCCGCCCATCTGTCGAAATCACGTTCACAAGCCCATAAGTTTATCCATAGTGTACATAAAAGTGAAAGAAACTTTTTTATATATATAAAAATAAAAAATATATACAATTATCAAGATATATAAAAAAGTCAATAAAATCGATCGTTCAAATCTTTATATCGAATAGAGTTTACAATACATTCCTACATCTGTCAATGCTAAGATGTCCTTGGCTACTGTTACGTTATAGTTATAGCGTATAGGTAATCTTACAAGTGCTTATATATATAAGCTCTGCTTACGTTTACGTAGCATGTTAAGCTTGTCATTAGTTATAGTGGAAAATACGCAAAAAAAGGAAAAAAAGAAAATCAAGAATTGATAAATTTCATTACCTTTACTCTAAATTAAATATGAATTTGTTTTGCATCATGCAACCTACGCGCATATATGTTGTTTAGCAAAATTCTTATTTATTGCTTTTCTGGACTATGTGTATGAGGCTTTTTGGTTTGTTGAAAAGTTTTCGTTAAATAATATATTTATATACGTGTTAACAAGCATTCTCCTACGCACATAGATGCTTGCAAAAAACACATATTCGCATATATTCAAAAGAAAAAAAAAAACCATTGGTTATAAAGCTTTGCTCTGAAAGATGGGGAGCATATAAGGAATTTTCTTTTTTTGAATTTTCAATACGATCAAAGAATCAGGTACTAAATAATTAATGTATTGAGAGAAAATGGCTGACAATGTTATAGATGCAAGCAAACAAATACATTGACGTTATTTTTTTTTTTTTTTTAAATATATGAATAAATGAAAAAATGTTTTATTTTTACATCTATCGCCGAAGGATGAAGGCATACAACTTTTATGCATCTGTTTGCTACATCGAGAACCATGCACAAAATATGTCCTAAGACAGATAGATAGAATATAGTTCAGGCTTTAGACTATTCGACGCAATAATCTAAAATTTTGTAAGCATTTAAAAAAATCTTCTATAATTCGGATAAAACCGTATCGAGCTAGTACCGTACTTGAAACTTAAAACCGATGAAAACACTATTGCGGGACCCGGCCCAGCGTTAAATACTCCACACCACCCTGCATGTAATTATGTAATGACTTTTTAGAATATCTGCCGTGATCCAATTCATTTTCAATTGTATTCGTCCTTGGGGCGGCATAGGAAATTTCATTAAAATATCTCAAAAATGGTGGCCATAGGTTGAGCATGAGAAAAAATGATAGACGACAGACGATAGACAGAGATCGATTTTGAAAATTCTTATGAATCGATATGCATAATAAAAGGTTTGTCTATCTTCTATATATATATATATATATAAAAAAAAACTTTGAATTGACGGGTATTCAAGATTCGCCTCAGGGCGTATTCTTCTATTCATTTTAACAGAGAGAAGAGAGAACGCCCGAATTCTTTATACCTTTAACGTCTTGTTTATAAGAAAATTCGAAGCAAAATTGTCTGCCATTAGACTCTGGTTATTCAGAAGTTTTCGAACAGGCGTTAAGTGCACACAAAAACGAAACGAGTAAAAAAGAAAAAAAAACTATTTTTTTTTTTAATAATAAGAAAAAAAATCTTCCTATTTTGTGAGATTTAAGTGTAAAAATTATCAAAATCATATAAAGAAAAAAATTTTGAAATAAATTTTTTTTATTTTTTTTGGTTACAAAGAAAGTAAAGGAATTTAGTGCATAACTCGATAGGGAGAAATTTTGAAATTAAACGAAAATGGTTTACGAAAGTGGATTTAGTACCCGTAGAACCTACTCTACCAGGCCTGTTGTTACATCGTACTCTGTAACGGTAAGCTTAAAAAAAAAAAAAACAAAAATAAAATGAAAATTAATTTATTTAATATAATAATAATAAAAAAGCAAAAATTAAATTAAAACTGAAGTTATTAAAATTTAAAGAAAACAACCATTTTTTAATCATAGAATAGAAAGTGTAGTGTGGTTTTCTTTTAATCCCGTCCCCTATATAAGCCTCACGCGACAAAGGAAAATGTGTTGAAATTATTTTCAGAAATTATCATAAAAAGCAAAAAAAAGTAAAAAACAATTAAAGTTTAAATTAAAAAAAAAAATTTGAAATCACAAAAAAATCCTGCCTAACTCATAATGTGCATATAGAACATATGGAGCCGTGTGCAAAACATACGATAAAAATGAAAAAGAATTTTGACACAATTTTCTTAAAACGAAAAAAAAAGTTATTTTTATATTATTTTGAGTAAAGAGAAAATAATTTTGTGTATTTTTTTTATTTTTTTTTTGTCTTTTATTTTATTGCACGTTTGGAGTGCTTTTATGTCTGCACCACTTGCTGTCTACTGCACATTAAATTTTGTTTTCTATAGTTTGCAAAAATTAAAAAAAAAAGAAAAGAAAATAAGTATACAAATTGCGGAATTGAAACAAGTTTGAAATAATTTGAGATACAGAAACAATGTGTTTTTCATTGCATTTATAAATCTCGTCAATGTATCGCATTATCAGAACCATAGAATATATATCTTCAATTCTTTATCGTTTAGCCAAAGTTTCGGCTTCTGAAAGAATTAAATTAAGCTTTTACTTACGATATTTTCGTGCATACATATATACATATTTTTGATCAAAGTCGATGTAATATATCTGCTTTAGGTCGGTCTGTCCGACTGTCCTCTTTTAATCTCATTGGATTTCTCACTGCAAAGAAAGTCGAAGAAGCTTTAGTCTAGTTTAGATCCACAAATCAAGTTTGACGTGGATCGTAAAGCGCCGGTGAATTCTTACAGAGCTAAGAAGAAAAACCTAAATAATCTTTTTTTCTGTATAAAATATTATTCCGATAGCCTTAGTCGCTAGTGATTATCAAAGTTTTAGTTCTAGAATTTATTTCTTCGATCTAAACAAGTTGTCATAATAATATCAAGTTGATATTTAAATCCTTATTAAGGACATCTCCGTAATGCAGCGCAGAAACGAATCAAATGGCTTTCTTAAAAATTCCAAATTTTTATATATATGTATGCACTTGAGTTCCTATGCAAGATTCGCTTTAAGGCGAATATCAATTTTTAATCTCTTTTCTTATTATATACAACATCTGAGCATCTTAGCAACTTTTAGAATAGTGAAGATATGCTCAGGTAGGATGGAGATAGTTAGTCGGTTTATACGCATTTACTTTTCTTATAAGTATATAAGTAGATATGAAATGATTGGCTAATTGCCAATTTAATTGTAAAATTCGACGGAAATCATTTGCAGGAAAAACTGCAATGGAGAATAGTTCAACATCAGTTAACATATGTGGTCGAAACTAATTAAAATATAAATAATATGTATGTCCCTACTATCAGAAAATTTTTTCAAATTTTTTGTTGAAAAAAAAAACAAATCTTGATTGGTAAGAGGAGAGAGAGAGACAGAAGAAAAGGAGTATAAATATATCATACGCCTGAGTGGTTGAGTAGGCGAAGTGTTTCCGTTAACAACTCAATGGTCGTGGATTCAAATCTCAGGTGAGGTAGACTTTTTAATAAAACCGATAGCTTCAAGAGCTTAGTTTTAAAATGTATTTCTCTGGCTTAGTTAATAATAAATATAAAAAAAAGAGTGGATTTAAGACGATTTTTGGATTATAGGATTTAACTTCTTATTAGCGGGATTGGTAGGGAAATTGACATTTTTCATTAGAAAATTTCTTAGGTTCTGATCGATATCCTCGTAAGTTCGTTATTTTTTGGTAAATGTGAGAAATTTTTTTTTTTTTTGTTGAGAGCACAATAGATTCGTTTCTAAATGTGATCGATTGATTGGATAATACGAAATATATGTCAGCTAAGTGTGATACTTTATTTCAATTTTGGAAAATGTTAAACATCATATAGAAAAACTTCAAAGTGGAAAAAAATTTTGGAAGATTTTAATAGATGAACAGAGAGAGAGAGAGGGTCAAATGGATAAACGGCGAGATGGTTGAGAAGCACAAGATTTTGTTGTTCGCATTGGTCTAGGTCTAGGTTGGTCTAGGTAAACCGTTGCCAATGTATTGGTGGATAACATATAACCATCTTGACAGAACTGAATTTTCGGTAGCGGTTGTAAAAGTAACAGAATTTTTTTTGTTTTTCAATAAGTTTGTCTTTAGATTGTATGGGTTTTCAATTAAGTCAACATACTGTCGCGAAAATATGAAAAAGAAGTTGACAACTAGTATTGATAACATCCAAATCCCACGAATTCAATTCGTCGTCAATTTTTTCTCATACAGCCGCTATCCTCTCTTCGGTACATGGGAAAATTGGAATATCATTTTATCTAACGATTTCTTTTATAAATCCCTTTCCTCAAACAAAGTTTTTTATGAACATAACGTAAAGCGATCTTTTTCTTCAAAAAAGATTGCAAATAATTGTACTGTCATGACATAACCTCAAAAATACTTTATGAGAACTGGGAGACACTTTACTTAGAGAGAATAAAAAACAAAACTCTCTCACTTACCTTATTCTCTTTCGTAAGAATGGATATAAGAGTGTTAATTAAAATTATTTTATAATTTATTCGCATCGAAAAATATCGTAAAATATACCTGAAGGCAAAAATATCTCTAATTAGTTCATGGGCTAAGCTAACTTTCTTATTAAATTAGTATAACTTAAAAACAAAAGAAAAGATTATTTCGTAAAAAACAGTGAAAGCACTACAGTGGGTCACCGCCCATTATTAAATACCCTACACCACTTCGCTTAATACAGCTGTTTATGTGACGATTTTGCAAGCTTTTGAAACTTTCCTTGTTATATGGGAAGCGGGCGAATAGTTGGTCCCATCGAAACTATTTTCAATAGCTTTCGTTCATGAGGCCAAAACACGTCACTGCAGCAAATTTCATCAAAATATTTCATGAAATGCGAACTGTATGTGTAACACAAGGATACATAGACAGGCAGACAGTATAGCAATAATTTCGCAATATATTTCGAAGAATACGAGCTGTAAGTCGAAGAAAAGAATACATGGACAGATAGACAGACAGAGGGACAGACAGAGGGACAGACAGAGGGACAGACAGAGGGACAGACAGAGGGACAGACAGAGGGACGGACAAGCTTAGAATCATTTTCTATCTCGATCGGTACAAGAAAAGGTGGGTCTATCTCAGATCCTTTTGAGTCTTGCGTCCATTCGCACAAACTTAACGTACCACGCAAGTGGTATTGGGTATAAAAAAGAATATTTTGACAATCAAATGAAATCAAAAATCACTTTTTGGTTTTTTTTATCATAACATTACGAGTACTTATACTTATAAGTCGGTAAACCATTGGGATTATATTTTGCAATACTTTTCAAAAAATGTCAACAAAAGAAAAAGAAAAAAGTCGAAAATTATTTTGTAAGACTCATATAATTTCTCTTTCTTTAAATAAAAAAAAAAAAAAAAGTGTAAAACTTGAATATAATTACAAATATAAGCATAAAGAGCTTAAGAATGTTTCATGTCTGTCTCTTATTCTAAAATAATTAAATATTTTTATTTATATTCAAAATAAATTTTATGACTAATAAACTTTATGACACTGATTTATATGATTTATAATTAAAAGACAAACAAAAAAAAAAGAAGCTTAATGTCATTATTTATGTAAGTGTATTTTATTTTTGACCAACATTTTCTCTTTTCAAAATTATTTCATTTTATTTATTTTAAGCTTATTGAGAGAAAAAACATTTCAAGGTTAAATTATTATTATTATTATAATATTAAAAAAAATTTGGAGGTATTCATGAAATTTATGTAAAGAATATCTTTTTTTATGCACAATTCAGTTGTTTTTCTGTAAAATCTGTTGTTTAGTCATAAATGCATATGAAAATCCAATAAGAATTTCAAATTTACTTTTCACCATACAGTGCGGTGTGTAAAAACACAAAAAGAAAAAGAAGTATTCTCTTTGCCTGAGAGAGAATGATCGTATTTTTGAATTAAAAACACAAGAAGAAGAAATGTAAGAGGAAAGACGAAAAGTTTCTTTTAAAAAAGATCTCGTTCATCTAACCTCTCCCTAGGGTGCTATGCCGGAAAACTGAGACGGCAACATGTTTTCCAGGCACAAATATTTTTAGACAAAAAAGCAGATAACAAGCGTTTACTGATTTAAAAGCTAGTAGAAGAAGTTCAAGTTCCAATAATGAGTTCAGGTTTCCTCTTAGTAAAGCATTTTTCTGATTCGATGTATTCCAAACTTATTATTATTATTATTGTTAGCCTACTTGACCCAGCCTACTCGTCTCCTTACACGACGTTTTAATCTCATGCTCGTAACTGTTGAAAAGAAAATCTTTTGTATCTCGTAAAATATTTCATATAACCTTTCCGGCAGAAGAGATGCGAAGAATTTAATTATTTATCGCTTATTTTGTTTCTAGTTTTCAATTGTGAACTCATTTGTTTTCCATTTACAATACTGAAGAATATATCCTAAGAAGTTTGGCACTTAGTCGATTTTGATTCACTTTGGCCATGCTGGCGGATAGATTGCAGAAATATTGATACGATTGTGATTCTGATCATCACAAGTAAGCAAAATTTTCCTTTCAATAATTTCCGCTATTTATTTCTGAAAGCCGATCAGCAGAAATCCATTCAATATATTTGATGTCTCCCTTTCTCTCTCTAAAAATTTAAAAAAAAAGAGAAATTTTGTTGAAATAGCTTCAATTAAAATCCAGTATATATCTATATATATATATATATATATATATATATGTATATATATGCATATATATGCATATTATACCATGGGTATAATTGAAAGGAGAATATGAGCGCTTGATAAATTATTTTAATAAAAAAAGGTCCAGCGAACAACTAAACCAGAAGGGCATATCTTTGTTCAAAGTATTCAATTTGAATTTTTATGAAAAGGCTCTGCGAACATTTTCTTCGCGCCCACTACAATTACATAACCTACTTTTCAATACGAGCAATCCACGACTGAAGGAATGTTCCCTACTCATGCAATATGGTGATGCTTAAGAAGAAGTGAGGAAAAAGAAACGGATAGGGAAGGGCCGCAAACTAATGGATGCGTGCTGTGCACTTACTATAGCTATCAGCAATGTAAACTCTGTCCGCCCTTGAGTTTTGAACCCGTGAACACTGACTTGGTAGTCACCATTCTTATGTGCGCGATCACTGACTTCACAGTCACGGCTACTCATGCGAATCTATGCGAAATTTTGCGAAAAGGTGAAGAATTTTTAGTATATTATTGAAAACCTCAGCCAAAAAATTATTTCAAAAGAATTCCTTGCATCTTTTCTGATGTTTTTTCTTCAAATTAATTATAAAAAAAATATAAGAAATTTAGAAAATGGAATTTTCTCATCTCATCATCAAGTATTTAATATTAAATTGTTTATCATAAGTAAAGGCGTAAAGTATAAACAAATGTTATCTTCTGCTTTATATCTGTGGAAACAATTTGTTGCAGATATGTTGCTGTCAATTATACATATCTGTTAAATGTTTTATAATCTAAACATACTTTTCCGGGTCAATTTAGTCAGATATACTTGGTCTGCCTTCATTTGCTTGAAAAAAGCAAAAAGCAAAAAAAAAAAAAGCATTTTTGTTGTTGTGCTTCTATTTTGTAATGCAAGATGCGCGCGCACAGTCAATGTCTATAAATAAAATTTGCTCAAAGTACTTTTTCTTTTTTCTTTATTTTTTTCAATATTTTCTTTTGGAAAATGAGAGAAAACGCACATATATATATACATGTATATATAGAAGTAGGAGTATGTAAAAGAAGAAGAACATATGCATGGATACGTTAAGATGTTTGCCGTTTTGAGAAAAATCTTTGGCACAAGGTTTACGCTTCCAAATTAATATGTAAATGACGGAAATTCCATCTACTTATGCATATGCATGCTTTATGTGTGTGAAAAGTTAAAACACAATTTATATTCGGAAAAAATATTTCATCAATTATTTAAGAAATAACGCGATGTAGTTTGAACTGAAATTTTTTTATTTTTTTTTTAAATTAAATTAAATGTAAAATATTGAAACACTTTTTTTATTTTTTTAATTATTAAAAAAATTTTTTTTTCCAATTTTAAATTAAATTAAACTTAAAATATTGAAAAATTATTTTTTTTTTAAATTTAAAAAAAAAATTTTTTTTAAATATTTTGTTCTTAAGAATTAAGAAATTTTTTTCCAATGGAATATAAAATTTATGTATGTGTATAGGAATTATTATTATTATTTTTATTCAAAAATTTCAAGTTATAAAATATTTTTATATTATTTTTAAAGTTTTCTATTAATTTTGTACTCTACATCACTTTGGCAACACCCAGAAAGATTTGAGATAGATCCAACAATTCAGAATCAGATTTAAGATTGCTTGTCCGTCTGTCTACCTCGTTTGCTTGTATTCAACTTGCAGACTGGATATTTGGCCTTTCGATGAAGCTTGATACACTGACATACTTTCGCCCAAGGATGAATGCTATTGGAAATGGTTCGGATCAGATCAATTTTTCTATCACTTCCATATAAAACCTTATTTTGAAAAGTTTTGCATATATAACTGTAGGATGGTGCAGGATATTTAAGAGCGGGATATGATTCACTATAGTGTTTTTATTTGTTTTAGTTTTCTTCTCTTTTTTTTTTTTGCATGGTCAGTCGCATGTTCTCTGCATGCGAACGGCATGGCTGTGGTGGCGATGGTGGTAGTTAGGAATAGTTGCAGGTAGAGAAGGGAGGAATTTGTTTACGTTCATAAGACAAAAAATATTTTTTTACGCTCATTATAAAAATTATGTTAATTAAGGCAACTATTTGTAAAGTATAAGAGCAGGAAAGTATCGCAATGACTTTATTCTATGTGTATCCTTGAACACCAGTTATGGCATTTGGCAAAGTTTGCCCATCTTCATGTTTATGATACTTGTAAAGAAAAAGACTTTAAATTTCCGCCAAAAAATTTAATAGCACTCGGAACAGTCTGGTCTTTACAGCTCTTATAACTCCTTCTTTGTGCTACTAATACCTGCGCTGCTCAGATCTTCTACGCTGCTTACATTATTTATTACTTTTTTTTTTCTTTAGTTTTATCTACAGCATGTCACTCTTCGGATTACCTTATGCCCTGAGTATGTTATGCTTTTGCAATAATTTATAAGATGAAAGCCAAAGGTATTATATAACATATGGAATAGAACGCTTAGAGCATGTTATCATTTTTTTATTTAAAATTTTTTTTTTGCGCTGTGAATTGCTCTCTAGCAGTCAGTATAAAGTAAAAGCGCATTTTTCGCCTTTTTTTGTGATGGAAAGAGAGTTAACAGAATAGTGATAAATAAAACATGTACACAAGTATTAAAGGAATATGTTTTAGTCGGTGTGAATTTAAATATACAAAAAAAAGAGACAATATATTTAACATACGCGTCTACATCTACAGCGTTACGCAGGAGATTTTAGAAATATTGAGCTTCTCTGTTATTGGCGAGAGCTTGAGTGAAAAATTTCAATCTTGGACACAAGAAAAAAGCATTCTTTTGTTTATAAAAAAATGTTTAAATGTTTCTTAAACGAATGTGAGTGAAAGGAATGAGTTTTGTGGGAAAACCCTTTTGAAAGTTTTGACATGACATATTTTATAAACATTTTTTTTCCTAGTGCCATAAAAATGCTTTACAATGTTCTATTTTGAGTGCATTGGACAAGTTGACGAATATCAACTTACAAGTGGAGATGGATAGACACCTTCAAGACCACTTTTTGAGCTTAACATGTCATACGAGTAGCCGAGTACGTAAGAATCGTGGCTATCAAGTCAGTGTACACGGGTGCAAATCTCAAGGACTAGTAGAATTTACGTTGGTGTCGCAGTTATAGTGAAAGCTTAATCGGCGCACAACGCACAACACTTACCCAACTCCAACTTCTCTTCCCTCTTTCCTAACGGTAGCCGCGTCACATGAATAGTGGACATCCTCCGTTGGCTTTTAATAAAAAACAAGAAAATAAGAACTCGGTTGCCTTGAAATTTCTCAGAATCATTTACTATGCCAAGATACTATTTTTCAACTATTTTTGCCGACAAAAGTTTGTTGATGAAGAAATTTTTGCAAGTTATATCTTTATACGGCGAATAGGCGTAACAACAGTTCGATGCAATTCCTTTTCAGTAGCTTTAGTCTCACGAATATTTTTTGATGAAAATATTTCAAAAATTTGCCGCCTATAGGTTGCAGACAGATGGACAGGCAAGCATAAATCGATTTTGAAAATGATTTATTTTCAAAAAAAATGAAAGATGGGACTATTGAAAGTGCTTTTAGATATTGCACACACAGCCGCACAGCCTTAAATTTGGCCCTGTAACCAACAGTTGGTGCCTGAGAATCATTTTTTATAATATTTTTTAAAAAGTATCTCTGTTGTGCCGCTGTAAGAGAAATTACGCTTACGAGAAAGCAATGAAAAGCAAGTGGTGGGTATCTTTAGATATTCGGTAAAAGCCGAATGTTTTTATTCTTTTAGTTGTTTTTCTTTCAAGTGAAGAAATACTTCTTAATATTTTTTGTTTCGCAAAAAAATTTTAATTCATTAAATTTTGTACAGACATTCAAATATCAGCAAAAAAAAAATGTTTTTTTTTTAACTAAAGTTTAACGCATTACACACATGCTCCAATACTTACCACCACACTGCGCGCAATTAAGATATTCGCTGTACATACAATACAATGCAATGCATATGTTTACTGATTATATGCTATATATAATCTTATATATATATATATATATCTAACATCGCAAAAATGTTTTTTTTTGTCCTCTTAAACACAGCTGTAAATATTTAAGGCCCTGCAAGACGAAGCGATAAAAATGAATGATTGTATCCTGTCATCTGTTTTTAAGCTTTAAGTAATTGAATGTGTAAAGCAAATGCTTTTGTATGCACGATGCTTACCGCTCTTTGTTATATAATAGTTAATAGAAAATCTATAAAAGCATATTTTCTTTCTTGTGGTTGGTTAATATCAAATATATATCTCCCTCTATATGGGCATTACAGACTAGAACACCAATTAACTGGGAAAAATGTCCATATGTACCGAGGCCATCGTTAATAACGGATCCAATTACCGCTTTCGGCCAATATCGGCCAGAGCGTAATAAGCGGCATACTTCAATACTGGATCCTATAAATCGGGCCGCTATAAAACCCGATTATGAAGTACTACATCAACCAATTAAACCTTATATACCGGCACGTGATAAAAATCGTGAACGCATATTAAATATGGTTCGCCAACATATCGATACGGTGGACGTTGGTGGTAATACGGCAGCACGTACAGCACGCGACAGTTTAGATATAGTGTTGCCACGTAAACATCGTGCGGCTTCTGAATCGTTACCGATTAAACGTGAAACATATCGTAATGAGAAATCTGGTGCTCTCGTCACCCGATATATTTATTAATAAAAGCTTATACGTTTTTCTTTCTATATATAAAAATTTTAATTAAAAAAAAAAGAAAGAAAAAAAAAGGAAAAACGAAAACATATTTTTTTGAGTTCCTTTGCTCTGTTTTTTGATGTTTCTCTTTGCTGTGACCAGTAGTGCAAAATTTGTTTTTTTTTTGTTATTTTTTTCTTTTTAATTAACGTGAAATTCAAACATGTTTCAATTTCCTTACATATCGTAGATTAAATTTCAAAAGTGGTTTTTTTCTTATTGGGTTTTTGCAATAACTTTTTCTATCGTATCAACAACGTAAGAACGCGTTATCAAGATTAAAGGCAATACAGCAAGTCGGCTCAATTACAATTGAAGATTGAGACATGAGGTGTTTACCCGAAGAAAGTATGTAAAGCATTCATGGAGTAGTTTGTAGTTTGTAGTTTTTAGTTTGCCTTTATTTTTTTTTTTTTTTTTTATTGATAGATTGATAACTTTTTTTTTTTAATTAGTGATAATATAGAGCAATATAAAAAAAAGCAAAAATTTATTTTACTTAAAAAATTCGCAGACTCCTCGCTTGGATCTTGCCACTGATCGACCAGGCAGTCATCGCACGCATGGTGCTTCCGATTATTCGTATTCGTATAAATCATCGGTAGAGAAGAGCAATTACGATTCCAGTAATCCATACTCTTATCGGCCGGAACGTTCATCATATCAGTCTACATATGAATCTTCGGCTCGCAGCGGTCCCGGCGGTGCTTACAATTACTCCACTGAACGTACAAGTACTACAGGCGGTGGCCCAGGTGGTTACAGTTACTCGTCGACTACATCTGGTGTATTGCCCGGCGGTACACGTTATCGCCACTACTCATACCGTGTCTAAGCCTCTCTCTGCAATCAATCATTAATTAATGCATCGTTACCGTCTCAGCAACAACTTGATGCCCACACACTGATTGCATTAATTTCCCTTTTTTTTTTGTTTTTAAAAAAATAATTTTTTTTCTTATTTCGAATATATATATATATATATATGTGTTTTATACTAACCCACGCACACACTTTTGTAAATCATATGTTTCCCGTTATACTATATCTATGAAAAAAAAAAACGTAAAAAAAACGTAAAAAAGAAGAAACAGAAATTTTTTTGCAAATTTTTTTTTTTTAGTTTATAGTTGTTTTTTAACTTCGTTCTTTGCGATGGTTGAACTAACTTTTGCAACAATTAAAATTAATATTTAATTTAAAAAATAAAACCACAATGTTTATAAACCTGCAAATAAGTGATTTATAATTTAAAACACACACACACATATTTGTTATATAACTATATTAATGAATCAATAAAGTTTTTCTTTTACTTAATACACATATTTTTTTTGTAATTCTTCGAAAAAATCATTGAATTTTCCTAATGGTTCTGGTAATGCGATATGACTTAACTCTCGAACAAATGATTAGTAACCAATGGAGTTTTACTATAATTTTTTGATTAGAATTGCATACCTATGAAAGTCCCATAGGGCTTACATAGCGAGCGAGATCATTTTCGTTAATTTGATTTTTTTTTATTATTTGTTTATTTAATTCATCTTTTAATTTATAATTTGTTATTAGGTCTACTTTTTTCAACAGGCGTTAAAAGAATGATTTTGATTACCGTTAGATATAACTGTGAAAGTTAAAAAAAACAATATGCAATCAATTTAATAAATTCTTTTTTTTTTTAAATGATTATTTGATTTTTAGTATCCTGTTGTGACAAAGGTATCACGTGTAAGTATTTGGAATATTTTATGTTGTCTTATTATTCTACATGCACTTCATTTATTATCACCTCTCTCTCGCTCGCTCCTTACTCTACACATTTGAACATTAAACACATTCGCATATCACTTTTCTTAAAGATAACGCTGGGATTACAGTCACTATGCTTGTTAAAGTGAAATCTTAGATATGAAACACTCTAGTGGGCCACTCATATAACGACCCATCACAATTAAGTCACTATATGGGAAGACGGTTAGGCGGACAGACACGGTTAAAACAAATTGGAACGTGATTCTGAATCGATCGGCATAATAAAACGTGGGCATATCTCAAGTATTTTGTTGGCCACAAGTGGTGTAGGGTGTACAAATTGTAAAGAAAAATAAAAAGCATAAATTGTTATATATATCCAGAGTCCATATCTTTCCAGCAAAAAATATAACAAATTGGCTTTGGGGTCTACGTTCATTACCCCTCTTCAACTTGATAACAGAGCTTGAAGTATATGTCGCTTAAATTGTATATATGGGGAATGAAAGCAATGTTCGCAATGTGAAAACAATATTTGAAAATAACTTAAAATGTTACAGGCGTTGAATCGAGCCATTAAATACCTAACACTTTAGAATAATAGTTTGGCAAATTAGTTTATAGTGTTAACATTAGACTAGTTTCGCATATTTTTTGGAATCTCTCCTATAGAAGACTTTTGTAACGAACCGCTTTCATACTTTTAAAAAAGCAAAGGTCTTATTAACTTATTGACTTTCAGTTGCAGCGGACAGAGTAACGGGATTTGCGAATTTCTAATTTGATTGTTTTTACTTATTTCCATTTTAGTACAATCGTTTCTTTCTTTACACTCCCAGTATGCTTCGTATCAAGTTAATCGATTGTGAAAGAAGAAGATCGTTTTAGACTTTCTAAGACGATATGTGTGTGCGCATTTCCCCAAACACGTTTTCTATTTTTCGTTACATTCGTTTCGTTACATGACTCATTTTATCCGTTTTGAACTGTAGTGCGACGACGTGTTCGCTGTAGGAAAAAACTACCTCCACTTTTGTGCTTTGTCCTTTTGCAACACAATGTAAGAGATTACGGTAAACTTTATCAGATTACAAGGCACTTGCTGCAATATTCGTTACATTCTTATAAATCATAGCAACGCACCCTTTTTGCGAGATTAAAATTTCGAATTAGAATTTAATCAATCGTTTTACTAACTGGAGATATGTCTTCACTAAAACCACTTTGCGGTTATCGCAGGATTTGAAATCTTTCTGATGCTTTTCGCGTTCGCCTTATTTTACTATCAAACATCTTAATAAAAATATTCATTTACAGTCTTTTAAAATCATTGCGGGATATAGTTCTATAGAACTTTCTTTCAACTTTCACTCATTTTAATGCGTCATTTCACTTCACTGTCATCGTCAACTGTTATTGTTGTTCATTCAGATGTTTGATAATATGCACAAAATATATAAAGAGCAAAAACAATTTGTTAGGTATATAAAACAAGTTATCCTATCTACTCGACCACTTCTTATACTCGTGGAAGTCGTGTGATCGCATCGCCTGTTCGAATTGTGACTTCCCCAGCTCGAGTTTATACACGTGTTGTACGCAGTCCGTCACCAGTGCGCGTAGTACGCACAACTCGTGTTGTCACGACGCCGGATCGTTATAGTTCTTCGTACACTTACACCTCACCAACGTTATATTCTTACGCTTCTCCTTATATACCAACAAGTTATGTCTCATCATATGTGCCATCAACTTATGTTTCGTCTTATACAACACCATCCTCTTATGTGTACACGTCTACCAATACACCATCCTATTACTACACGCCCATCTCACGCCTGTATACACGTTCGGTCACTCCAGTTAGAGTAACAACTTCACCGGCTCGCATTACACCTTCATATTTGAAGAGAAATTTGCCACTTTTTGGTTCGCGGGCCATAAGCAGTTATCTAGGCACTGAACCCTATACTGTAAGTTTTCGTTGTTTCTTTTTGTTTCTTGTTTTTGTTGTTGTTCTTGTTGTTGTTACTACCTCATTGCGTTGCAACCTGGCAAATTTTAATTTTAAATAAATTTCATATAAATAGGTCTTCCATGATGAAGCTAATCGTATACGCTATAAAGCTCAATCACTGGCGCGTGATGTACATACACCGGTTACACGCTATTCACGCAGTACTACACCTTTCCCCGTCATCGGGTAAGTGCTGTATAAGATTTAAATTTGATAATCATATCGTGAAGATGTTAGTGTTTCATTATGTGTTGACATTTTGTTGGTGACGTCTATGTATGAATAGCTATGAACCTACATCTAAGTTAGCTCTTGATGCCTATGTTTCTCGTATAACAAATCCCGTACGTCATGTTGCTAAAGAAGTGCATAAGATGTCCATGTATCCAGAACCAGCTCGCAAATATGTCGGTATGTAAATTTCAATTTGCATAATCAAGCTCATGGGTATATGTAAGATAACTAGCATATAAGAGAGGATTTGTGGCGAAGCACATTTTTAAATGCGCTTTATAAACAGTTTGCTAATGAATAACAATAATAATAATAATAATAATAATAATTGTGCCTTGTTAAAATTTGAATAAAAGGTAAAAGTCATCTAGCATCCGTAAGGATATGCGGAAATAGATCTTACGATCTAAGAAGGCCCATGTTTGACTCGGATAGGTTACGTACCGATATTAATCTCTTATCCTGGTATTTGCGACACCCCACAGTTAAAAGTGAGAAAAAAGTAGAAGTAGATGAAAAAGTGGAGAGTGTCGATACAGGTAAGTATTTTAATTCGTTATACGAATGCATAAAAAATTTCTCATTTTATTTCTTCCTTATGAATATTTGTAAATAATTTAAATCATTCCACATTTTATCATAAAAATTGATGGATTCATTAAGACGTAAGAAGCAAAAATAAATAAAAAAATAAATGAAAAGAAGTAAAAACCCTGTAATGGGATACGGCCCGCTTAATACAATTATCCTCAGTAGTCTTGCTTAGAGAAACCCGTTATGTGGGAAGTGGTCGAAAAAGTCTTTCGATCCGAACCGTTTTCCGGGGCATCCGTGCTTGGGCCACAACATGTCGGTGCGTTAAATTTTGTCAGAACATCTAGAAAACGCGAGAAGATAAGATATAAGAGAGGCAGACGGATAGACGGATAGACAAAATTACTTCAATTCAGACAGTGATTCTTGACAATACTTTAAAAAAAAAACCAACATAAAACCAAAGTTAATCTGCTCCAGCATACACAGGAAAGATAAAAAGGTTTCAGATAACAGTCAGGTAGTTGTGTATACATAACAATATAATAATAATAAAAAATAAGTTACAAAAAATTCTGCGCTTTTTTTGAGCTATTATTTCATACACTTTAGAGTATAATTTCTCGTTGATTATTGCCACGACTTATTCTTCATATTGACGACTCTGCTCAGTAAACTCTATTAAGCTCATGTTTCATATTTTGTAACATTATTACATTATTTTGTTTCACTCAACTCACATACATATCTGCGTACATCTTTGCCCATGGACGACAACAAGTTCACCGTAAATTTCAAGCAACCACGAGCGTTACTTCTCGCTGCATTTTTAGAGAACAAAGGGTTGATTCGTTATGCTGTGGGATATAAGAAGTTTGTCTACTACTTGCTGTGGAAATAATTTCCAGTTCGTTTTTTATGAAAAAAAGGAAAACTACTTTCAGCAGCGGATCTATTGGGGCTTTGAGAATAAAATAATTTCTTCAAGATATTGTTCATCGTTAGCTACACCTCTTTCATCTTTTTGACAAGATCCGATTTCCGTGACGAAAGAGAGACAAATTTCCAGCTTTTACCTAACCTGAATTGCAAAGATATTTACGATTTCACGATTCTATTAAAAATTCGCATCAAGGCTTTTTAAGTTTCCGATACGGGCAGCTCTTACTTATATTTAAACACGAAAGCATCACTCTTCGCCTTAGGAGTTTTTGGGGCTGATTCAGACTTATTTAATACTCTCCCAGCTTATGTTGCGTATGTCGCTAGTAAAGGGGCATTCTTTACTTTTGGAAAGGTGTTGGTCGAGATTGATAATAAAGCACATTACAATGTTACGTGAAGTTGTAGAACAGCACTTGCGCATGTGGAAATTACGATTTTATAGCTTTTTACAGACAAGGTATTGGCAATGCTTTAAAAAAAAAGGAATTTTTCCCTTTGAAATGTAATTTCAACGGGAACATTGGTTTTTTATTTCGATGCGCAGTGTTCGTAAACGAAAAAACCGTATCTTTTTTACAGCAACAAAAACATTACAGTGGTCCCTGGTTTAGCATGGCATACTATACACCACCGTACAGTTATTATTTTCAAAATGAAGCTTTATATGGATGGTAGTTGAAAAAGTAATCCGATTCGAACTATTTTCAATGGCATTCGTTCTTGAGGCCAAACCATGTCAGTGTATCAAATTTCGTTCAAATATCTCGCGAAATACGAACTGTAAGTTGAACACAAGAATACGTAGACACACAGACAGTAAAGCAATAATTTCGCAATATATTTCGAAGAATACGACCTGTAAGACGAACAAAACAATACATGGACAGATAGACAGACATAGGGACAGACAAGCTGAGAATCATTATTTGAATTGATCGGTGCAAGAAAGGCTGAGTCTATCTCAAGTCTTTCTGGGTGTTGCCTCAGGATACCAAATTTCATCAAAATATCTCAAATATGGCGGCCTGTAGGTTGAACACAACTGTAGTCCTGAATACAATGGCGGACCGGCGGACCTTAGATCTCAATCGATATAATAAATGATAGATCCGTCAGTCCAAGTCCTTCTAGATATTGAATACATCCGCGCATGTGTGAAAAGACATTGAAAATTTTATGAAAATCATAATTAACTAAAGCAAAAGAAAATTATTGAATCCATGAATGAATGAATTAATTAATTTTTCCCTACACTTACATTTGTGATTAACAAATCAAAGTTTTTCACTGATTTCTTTTGAACGACATTTTTTCAATTTGATTACTAACGTTAAACATTTTCTTCTTCTTTTTTTTTTGTTTCTTATTCTATGATATCCCCGATTTTATATAGTATGCGCTGCTGAGGTTGAAGCCTAACTGATAAATATATATATGTATTTATATGTATGTGTGTGTATGTGTTTTATCGAAAATGAAATTATTATTAAAATGTGTTCGATTTGCTTAATGTATTTATTTAAAAAAAAAAAAAAAAATTTCCTATTAAATGTATCATTGAACTTCTCATACGAAAACGCAATATATACCACAAATGGTTTATGTGGCTAAACATATACATATACATATAGGTAATACACGAAAAAAAAGAAACGAAAAACAACAACAACAACTATACAAAATATCCCATCATTTTCATTTCAAGCTTTACGAAAAATTTTTTCAAAATTATTTTTATGCATTTGATTTGTATTTTAAATATATATACATATATATATATATATACAAATGTATGTATATATAATATATAGAAAAAATTATATGAAATATAAAACCGATATAGAGAAATATTTTTGGATTTATTTATTTATTTAATCATTTTTATTTTTTTTATTTTTATTTTTCTTTGTAAAGAAGACTTCTATAGAAAGAGACAGTGAAAGAAAGATTTATGTAAAACAGTAGAATATTAATGAAAATAATATACAAATGTGTATGTAGACTACTAGGCGATCCGAAAATGAAAATATTTATCATTTACGTAAATTAACATGTGTTTCCTTTCCTTGGTTTGAGGGTCGTTAATAAACATCTCTTCTAGGCGTTTACATTACATTAGTGGGTGTGTGGGTGGGTGTTTTCTTCTTTCCATTTCATTCTATTATCACAATACCTTGAGCGATATTTGGCGAGAAAGTATACACACATACGTATACAACGTATAATATGAATGAATGTTTTGTAATATTTATTAATCGATTAGTCTAATTAAATGGCCTTGACCCATTTATTTTCCTTACCCTTCCCCTTCTCCTCCGTTGACTTTTCTACTTAGCATTGGCATAATTTTCTATAAGGAAACAATATCCATAAATAATTGCCGTCACCCGGTATCGGCCGTAAAGGGGGTGAGGATTTTAGTATGTGTGTGTGTGTAAAAAATTTATGTAAACACATGTTCACTTACATATATAGTTGTATAGGCGATCATATTTTATTTAATATATTTCATTTATTATTATCGCCAACATAATTCTGATCGCCTTGAATACGTTTACGCTTACGCTTACGTAGAGACGTGTTAAGGCATTAATTTGTAATATTTTTAATTTGCGCATTTTAATAAATTCCTCTTTTTTTCTTTCTTTTTTTTTTTGTTTATATTTATTTGGCATCAATTTATATAAAAAAAAAAAAATAGAAAAAAGGAAAAAAAGCAAAGAGAAAATCATCGTTCGCTTTACACGAACAAATCGCGTTAATATTTTGGTAAAATAAATTTTAAACTGCAAAAAATTATTTATAATATCAGACAGTTGTGTATATAAATCATATCAATTCAAATACGTTTTTTTAATCTATAAATTTTTTCTATATAAAATATGATCGATTGCGAAAAACGAATTGTAGAAATGTAAATATTTATCGCAAATTCATAATAAACATTCATAAACATATAAATATATATCCTTTTATTCACGTTGACACATGTCATTTGTTTATATATACATACATGAGAAATAAATTTTCATGATTTATTTTATATATTCGATGAAAACGATTACCTTACTTTACTTATATAAACGATATTTGAAAACAAAGATTGATTTCTCCACTCATTCATTCAGTCAGTTTAAAATGAATTTCATATTACCGACGTCATCTCCGACATTATCTTTCGTTTTTTTTTTTTCATATCTTAGCTAAATAGGAGACATTTACACCCTAGTCTTTTAAATTTTAAACCAATATTTGTTGTTTTCTCATCCTTGGTACAAACATAACGAAAGTCTGAGTTTGCTTGTATTATTATTAATCGCTTCAAGGTTTTTTTTTTGTGATAAATTATTAATTATTTATCAAACGGGAGGATATTAAAAATGCTCGGAAAGTTTCAGTTTTCATAAACAAAATAAAAATGCATTCAAAGTTTCAGCTTTTGCTTGAGTTTGTTTGAGATTTTCATTTTTTGTGGGAGGGTAAAGCCCATATCGAAACACGATGTACGCTTCTCATTGAAATTATTAGTCTTTAGTTTGGTATATTCATTTTATCAAAGCATTTGAAACGCCTATAAGAAATCCTCAGATGCCCCATAAAGTATATATAGTCTTGACCGGCATCAAATCTCGAATCGATGTAGACATGTCCATCTGTCCGTCTACCCAACTGTGTAGTATCTGTCGCAAATATTCCCTCGTCCGGAAAATGAAGATATAAACTGTAAAATTCCGCAGGATTTTAAAAATGACCTTAGCTTTTCAAAGGGCACGCCTATCAACGCCCACGTGCCTATGCAACAAAACCTTTGCTTTTCTAGTTTTTTGCTTGTTGCTCATGATATACAACACATACACCATTTTCACTTTTATTCTGAAAATAGCAAAAATCAGCCGCGCCCACTCAATATTGAAGAATATGAAAATGTAGTTTTTTTCCTCTTTCTTGTTTTGATCTTTCTTAGGTTAACGCTGATGAACCGAATATTATTTTTATACTTCTTTATTTTAAATCTGTTTTGCCATTGGCTTTCGAATAGTTCGCTAGTATCATGACAAACGTG
The DNA here is from genome assembly GCA_000688735.1 of Glossina austeni. Taxonomy (NCBI): domain Eukaryota; kingdom Metazoa; phylum Arthropoda; class Insecta; order Diptera; family Glossinidae; genus Glossina; species Glossina austeni. The sequence goes on along the minus strand of KK502464.1, from coordinate 463,241 downwards.
ACATGACAACAAAGAATGATAAAATATTTGGAAACTAAAGTTAAAGTATTGTGTATATGCAGAAGACTTAGTAGTCGACCTTCCCCGACTATGTACATAAAATTCTTTCCTTATCTTTGTCATAAAACGCCGAAGGCGGAAGCTTATTGTCCATATGAGGGTTTGAGAAGCGTAATACGGGAAGGGGTCCGATAAATATACCCGCATAATTTTCATATGAAATCACTGTGGTGCACCAAATTTCATCGCAAGGCACTGAAAATGAAGTCTTGTTGCTTATTGCCTGTAAAGTATTTATAAGTGGACAGGCCTTCATGAAATGGTTCCACCCCACCTCTACATTCATCTGATATGGCAAAATACTATTTTTTACGGGTTAGCTTCGAGAAATATTGAAGTTGGAAGTTAGAGTTTCGAAAACATATGTTTATATGGACGTCGTGGAGGTTGTAAAATCAATCCATTCGATGTTCAATAGTGTTAGTCCCTGTTAGGCTTCGGATAAAAAAAAATTTTAATGTATCGTTTTAATGCCTGGAAAATAGTGTCAAGCAATAGTACAAGCACACATATCAGACAGACGAACGGACAAGCGTGCTTAAATCTATTCACTGATATAATAAAAATTGGATCGACTTCAAGTCCTTCCGAATGTTGCATGGATCCCTATGAATGTAATACGCTGCTATCTCAAGGTGCTAATGCAATGGGAAAGCAAAGTCACAAGCAATGGGCAATGGAAATTACGGCTTGCAACTTTCCGCTAAAGAGCTTTGTTTGTTGCCAAAACAAGGGGCAGCTTCACACGTTCAACCATTCATCTGTGTTTGTCATATTAACGTTTACTCCCAAGGCCTGACTTGTCAATCATTTAATTCATTTTTAATCATTTCGCTGCAAAATTTCTTTCAAACATGATTTGGTTTAAAACATAATAAGATTAACATTAACATTAAATAAAATATATATGTAAATATATTATCAACTTTGTTAATTATATCAATATCAACATGCAAATCTAAATATCGTATGTGGACGCAAAGATTTGCTAAAATTTCATTCAGTCAATAACGCTAAACACGCAGGATCATTCTAGACAATCATGTAAGTATATAGAATACACATTTACACATATTTATATATATATATTTTTATATATATACATATTGTTTTGTTTGTAATTTCTTTAATAAACATAAAAAAAACAAAAAAAAACCAAAATGAAAAATCATTGCTCTCAATACAAAGGAATTGAATTTGTTTTTACTTTTAACTTTCAATATTAATATTATTGTAATTAATTAATAAAAGCAAAATTTTGTTTTAAAATTAAAAATTAAATTTTTTTTTTTCTATAAAATGCATTTTTAGATCCCGATTTGGATCCTTATCGTCCTTCACGGAAATTTTCTGCCCCACGACCACTCGAGGAACCCGAAGAAGATGAGGAAATGAAAGAGAAACAACGTTTACGTCAAGAACGTTTAATGACTTTAAACGAAGAAGTCTTGGACGTGGTCGAATTGGAGAAAAAGAAGGCACAACGTTTGGATGAAAAGAAACGTCGCGAGCAAAAGTAAAACGACAAATAAAAAAAAAAAAGTATTTAGAAAAAATTAATTTAATATTTCTTTTCCGATTGAAGAGCCTTAGAGGAAGAAGCTAAACGCAAGGCGGAAGAAGTTGCGGAAAAGAAACGAGCCGAAGCAGAACGCAAAGCCAAACTAGCCGAAGAATCTGCACGTTTAGCTGAGGAAGAAGAAAAGAAGCGCGTAGAAGCTGAGCTTGAAAGACAAGCCGAACAAGACCTCAAAGCAGCCAAGGAAGCCGAGAAAAAGTATGTCAGTTGCATATAAAGCTAATAAAAGAAAACCTTTTGTAGCTATTTCTATATATAGAAGGATCGTGAAAAAAATACAAGTATATTTATGTTAATTTGAAAGTAGGAAAGTGTAGCCTGGTTTCTCTTCTCTCTTCTAAACAATAAAAAAGATCTTACATGTGATGTTTTCAACGTTTTACAGAGCTAAAGAGGAAGAGGCAAAACGTAAAGCTGAGGAAGCGGAGATGGCCCGCCTGGCGGAGGAGGCCAAAAAAGCCGAAGAAGCTAAGCGGCGTGAGGAAGCCAAAAAAGCTGAAGAAGCCAGACTGGCTGAGGAAGCAAGATTAGCCGCAGAAGCCAAGGCAGCTGAGGAAGCGGCGCGCAAAGCCGAAGAAGCTGCTCGCTTAGCCGAAGAGCAACGTATACGCGACGAAGAGCTCAGTCGTTTAGCGGAAATTGAGAAGCAAGCCGCTGAAGAGCAAGAAGCTGAACTGGCTCGCCAAGCCGCTGAACTAGCGGAAATAGCTCGCCAAGAATCCGAAATTGCCGCCCAAGAATTGCAAGCCATGCAACAAGAGTCTAAAGAGAACGCTGTCGCCGAACCTGAGCAAACCACCACTGCCGTAACTGAAACTGCCGAGCCAATTGTCGAAGAACCTGTTTCCCCAGTAACAACAACAACAGCCACTGCCGAAGAAGAAATTTGTCACGAAGAGCTAACCATTGACTTGACAGTTAGTGGTGGAGATGCCGGTGATTATGATAACGATATGGGAAGCGATGAAGCCGATGAAGAAGATGAATATGACGAGTAGTTCAACATCGTCTTTTGTCATCGTTATATACACACACACACACACACACACACACACACACACGAAATACACGAGAGACATGTATACGAAAATATCAACGCACCTATACAGACACACACACGCGCACACTCTCACACACAGACAGACACACGTACACACACAGACACACATGCTTACATATGCACTTATTAAAAATGACACTAATATGAAGCTTTTTATTAGCACTGAAATCATTTGCATCTGAAAGTTTTTGCTTAAGTTTACCTTTGCTGAATTTTAATTATAAGTTAAAAATTAATAACATTAAATTTTCTTAAATGTTTAATCTTTAAATTATATGAAAAAAAAAAGCGGAAATATTTAAAGACACTTTTTTTGCGTTTATTTAATTGCGAAATTATTTACAACTGAATGAAATACGATCGAGCTCGAGCGAATACAATGCTCACTATATATAGAAATTGCACCGATATTTACAATGGTTTTTTTTTGTTTTTAAGTAACAGTTTTTGCTTGGCTAATGTATCGTCGTTATCAGTCGGATCAGTGAACGATCAAAAATTAACATGAAGAAACTTTTAAATTAAATTAAATGAAATAATTTAGTTTTACATGAAAAAAGCAATAAAAAGAAAATTAAACACGGACTTAATGCGCAATATAAATAATTTGAATTTATAAGGAAATCAAAGAAAAAAAAACCTTCGCCAAAAAATAACGAAAATTTGGAAAGGAAACGATTTTTAATTGATAAACTCATCGAAATTTTTTGAAGATGGCTTCGTCTGAGCCAGTTTAGTTAAAACAATATTTAATCTATTGATCGATTCATTGTTCAGATAATTTCTCGAGATCGCGTTGAGCAATTTTGAACAATATGAACTCAATAAGATTCAAATCTTTTTCTACGAAGCAGTAGATTTTGTTTTGCTTTTGCTAAAGCAGAATTCACGCGGAAGCATAAGCGCCGGAATGGAGTGATATTTCTAGGGTTTTGAACTAGGCGCTGTAGTGGAATGATGAAGAGAATTGAACTTTTTCAGAATAAGTGCAACTGTACTAAGCTTGTTGCGAACAGGTTCTTAGGATATGTTCATTCATCGATTTTTAAAGTTTTGTTAGTAGCAAAGGTATTTCTCCCTTCCTATCTGTTTAAATAACAAATTCCCGTCATCGGTATCGCACCCTCCCATACTATTGTTGATACAAGAATAGAAAGTAATAATCGGCGTACGCAAATTTATATCCAGAATGAAACACATGAGCCAGATCCACTAGAAGCAAGAATACGCTAATTTTGATCGAATATTTCTAACATTGAGAATGTCCAACTTTGGAAAACTAAGAAAAACTACGTAAAGTAGTAGTAAATTTGAGAAATAGTGGCGCAGAGGAAGGCAAAGAATGTTTATTGAAACTTTAAAAGTTCTCGTGATTTACCTCCTTCTCGCGATTACGTGATGTACGTTTAATTATCAAGCTTAAGTGCAATCGAAAGAGTCAGAAGCACATGGCTGATTTTAATAAAAATTTAGTTTCAATTTCTTACGTTTGCTGCAGAAATGATGACGTTGGGGTGACTGACTGTTCGCGTCTCCCACTTTTTCCGTGATTACTTTTAGATTTAAATAATGAGGAACTAATGAAAAGCTGCCTCTTTTACAACCCAATCCTCGAAGCAAGTTTACCTAGCATAGTAAAGTCCAATAAAGTGAAGATTCGGGGTAATACTGACTTTGTTCAACTTTATCACGTCTCTTGGTATTAGAACGCGAATCAGATTTCGCCGTGGATTAATACTGCTTCTGCGTAACAAGTGAGAAAGTTTTATCCGATTGTGGCCGAATATTTTATGCCGAGGCAGATGGGGGCGGCAGTTTTTTTCTATTTTCAGAATTAAAGTGAAAATTTTTATACGGCATACGTGTTGTACTTTATGATTAATAAACAAAAAACACCAAAAATAAAGCTGTTCAGAGCTTTGTTTGCACAGGCGTGTGCGCTTTGCGGGCGTGCTCTGTGAAAAGTTGAGGTCCTTTTTAGATGATTTTGTAAAACTACAGGCGATATCTTCATTTTTCCAAACAAATACTAATCAATTGCGTAGACGGATAGATGGACAGCCCAACAGACGTATATGCTTAGGTGCATTCCCAATTAGAAGCAGGCCAAGAACTTATACACTTTGTGGGGCTTTTGTAGCTTGGTTCTATGCGTCGTAATTTACTTACAAAGAAAACGACACATTATAAAATTGAGTGGGTGTGGTCGATTTTTTCCATTTTTGTACAGCTGTTATAGCATAGCTTACAGAAATTACGTTAAAACTTTTGTGATTTATCTGCAGTAGTGTAAGAGCAATGAGGAAAAACCAATTTTTGATTCTTTTTGAAAAACAAAAATGCTTTCAGTTTGCGTATTATTGTGGGTATGTCTTTCGACCAATTTGGTCCATTTTCAATATCAACCTGCATGCAAGAACTTCCAATGCTTCTAGCAAATACAAAGCCGGTAGCACCACAGACGGGTGGACGGACGGACACTCTTAAATGGATCCAGAATTTGATGTTGATCAAGAATATATATATTTTGTGAGGTCGCTGAAGCTTTTTTCTGGCCGTTGACAACATGAATATACCTTACCATGTGACTCGTTTGTGGGAATTCCGACTTGTTAATTTCCGTATTTAAGCGACGTGCGCTTGATATCTCCTTACTTTCCCTCTTTCTCTTAAACTTAAAAGAAATCTTTTTCAAACTTTAAGACAAATTAAACCAGACTATGGCTTAATTGAGGAAGAGGACGCCCGTAGGTTTACATGGGATAAGTATGCTCAAGGCACTTATTAACTTTGTTTAATGGAAACACTATCCTCTTTTTATTGATTCAATGGGGGTGGTCATTCGCGTTTCGCTGTCAACAACATCACAATCATATACATGATTGTTTGATTGTATTAATACATATGCTACGGGAAGTCATTGTACTGAATATCCCAATATGATAGTCGAAAATTATATTGTAACCATGGTTTTCATTTTATAATATACATATATATAAATGGTCGTTAATTAAAGTTAACACATGTAATTGATGACATGTTATTATTACCGCGATGTCACACATCTACACCTATCACACGATAGGTTTTCAATCGCGTTTACTGTGTATTAATTTAAATATTGCATTTATGTCACTGTATGTTTATGATATTAATTTACAAAATTGTGGGGTATTATCTGCTCTATGTAAGTAAAAAACAAGTTAAAACGTAAACTCGAATATTGAACAATCCACACAGCATAGTTTAATATAACTCTTTATCGATTTGCATCAAAAACTATTACCATATATAAGTTTACCTTTCGTTAGGAAGTCTTGGCTCCGAACAATCAATCTTATATGCTCTAAATGTATTCCATTAAACCTTTATTCTGAATCATCAGTTATCTTTGCGAAATACTAGAGACTGACCCTTTATTTCCATATAAACGGAACATTTATTACTTATGGCAAGGGGAGTCAAAAAATGGTTCCATCCTATTCCATGTTCGTGATGATGAAAATTTTTTGTTTAAAATTTGGCTGAAAAATAACACATAGAACAATCCACATCGCACAGTTTAGTATAACTCTTCATCGATTTGTATCAAAAACTATTACCATATCTAAGCTTATCTGTCTTTAAGAAGTCTTGGCTCCGAACAATCAATCTTATATGATTTAAATTTATTCCAGTAAACCTCTATTCTGAATCATCAGTTTTCTTCATAAAACATTACAGACTGACCCTTTATTTTCATATAAAAAGAACATTTATTACGTATGGCAAGGGAAGTCAAAAAATGTTTCCTATTCCGTGAAAAATGTTCGCGGTATATGAAAATTTTTTGTTGAAAATTTGTTGGAAAAAATACATAGAGCAATCCACATAGCATAGTTTAATGTAACTCTTTATCGATTTGCATCAAAAACTATTACCATAGATAAGTTTATCTTTCGTTAGGAAGTCTTGGCTCCGAACAATCAATCTCATATGATTTAAATTTATTCCAGTAAACCTTTATTCGGAATCATCAGTTTTCTTTATAAAACACTAGAGACTGACCCTTTACTTTCATATAAAACGAAAATTTATCACGTATGGCAAGTCAAAAAGTATTCCGTGAAAAATGTTCGCGGTGTAGCTAAAGAAGTCAGTTTAGGAAATTTGATGAACATTTTTTTGTTGAAAAATAATACATTGGCAGATATATATGTATGGAAATGTTATGCATTTCATATTAATTGACTAAAAATATGAATTCTATATTCGATATCTACAAAATTGCCAAGAGATAATCCATATCGTTTCCTGGCAATAATAACAAATGCAATAGTCAAGTAATGTACTGAGAGTGTGTAGATGCGTGCATGGAAATGTGAGTTTACAGTTTACAGTTTACAGTAAATGGAAATTTATCATTTTCCTTTTCGGTAGAGACGTTTATTTTATACTCAACAACAGTAATGGTAAGTTAGGTCAACAAGCAAGCACACATCTAATAAATAGATTAAAATTGATTGTGCAAAGAGTATAAAATCAGGCTAAGATAAGGCAAACGGGCAAGAAAGCAGATTAAGATACATGCATATAAATGTATATATATATATATAAAGTTTGCTTAAATTTAACTCTTAATGATCTATAAAATGATAAACACATATAGAAATGTCAATACAAGTACACTGAACGTACACATAAACGTACACGCACGTATAGATAACGTCTTGTAAATCTTTTGCCATGTTTATGTCCTTAGTAATATAAGATATGTAATTAATTCTTGAAATTAATTCCAAGAACATCTATTAAGTAAATGTAAAACACATACAAACCTTTCTGGTTTCCTTAGCTAATGATTTATGATATTTAGAAAATGTGTTTACGAAATTATAGATAAAAACACTTTTCCTTCCAGTTTGTTAATATCTTTATTAATTCACTTAAGGCTTCCTTTGTACATATTATATATCTAGTGCTGTCGTTAGCATGATTTACAAAAAACAAAAAAAAAAATTATATAATTTAGAAATTATTATACACAAATAAATAAATCGAATAAAGCCACATTTATTTTGAAAATATTAATTTAAGTTTATTACACATAAATGAAATATGTAAACAAAATATTTCATTTTTTCATTTTTTTTTTTTTTATACAAAATATAAGTTGTATGTATGTATATAAGAAAGCTTCTTATAATGCCTTTAACCTGAAATTAATTTTTTATTGATTTAATCAAATCATTTCTCTTAAAATGAGTGGCATTCGAATTGTTAAGCAAGTAGTAATCTTGACCCACAAACATTTAACTTTTTGTTTACGTACAAACATGTGTATGTGAATGTGTATGGAAAACGAGAAAAATTGGAAAAAAAGAAAAACAAAAAAAAAGACAAGCAAATGTTGATTATTTAAGGGACAAGTAACTTATGCTTCCGGTTGTATGTACATTTTCATTTAAATGACATACGATCCATACGTAATTCCTTGTATCAATTAGATTGCTTCCGTGTCCGCTTGTTTGCTAAGGGCTACATTTTTTTACTTCTTGTTAATGCAGTAAATAAGCCAACGTATGGCTGAACCCTATTATCGATCATATTACAAAAAAAAAAAAGAAAAAAGAGGAGGTAAACCTCCTTTACCTGATAAATGGATTTCAACATACTTTCATTGAAATACGATTTTTTGTTCATTTAATTTTATATGTAATAATATTTATACAATCATCTTACTTGATTTCATCTGAATGTCAGAAATCAGTGAAATCGTTCTCTGCTTAAGCACGCTGTAAGCACTTTTTTTTAAAAAAAGAAACACTTATATGGTTTTCAAAGCTTAATTATGCGGGAAGTGATATGAAAAATTTCCAAAAAAAATGTATTCGATTTTTTTCGGACTTTTATAGCTAGCATGAAGAGGATGTCAGTACACTAACACATTTGCTCTTTCTCCTTTTAGGAATATGTGCTATAGACGCCAAAGCCCATTTTTTTTGACCTAAGGTACTGGGTCGATTTAGTGGTTTCTGCTCGTCCATCTTTCCTTATGTCTATTTGTCCTGTCTTGCAGGAAGTGCTCTAAAATTAAGATAGAAGTCTCAAATAAATAAAGACGCCGACCTGCAACAACATCTAGAATAGCGGAAAAGCTATAATTTATCAGTACTCTCCTCTTGAAGAGGTTAATTGCGCTCATCTTACATTTCCCTTACATTTGTTACATTATATTATCCATTTGTTAAACAGGTAGCTTGTAAAGTATTACGTCTCCAAACGTATCGGCTAAGGATGGCTTTTATACAAGCACCGAGTTACATAGGCTTACTCTTGTAGAATTCACTTTGCAAGAGACAAAACTCACCATCTCACAATCCATCAGAACTAAACCTTGGTCCAAATGTTCATTTGGGTCTATTCTAACTATTCTAAACTATTCTAAAATTTGCTTTCTAAGTGATCGGCTAACATGGCATCATTCAACAAAATATATATCAATTATAAAGTACGCCGTTGTAAAGGCCGTGGCTAAGAAAAACTCATCTTAGAATGAATACACATTCGATACTAATTTATGATAATGTCCATCACTACCACTTATATGTATTATTTGATTGATAGAGTGAAGATCCCGTTATTCGTTACATCAATCATGCATTCTATATAAGCGATTACAGAAACCGAACTTATGCTATCAAATGGTTTTGTTTCTATCTAGAGTTTTTTGAGGAATTTGAGGATAATGTGAGCAACCACTCACTATATGGGATAGGGTCCGAAAAATAGGTCAACGTAGCACAAATCGACCCTAGTAAATTTATATTTCAAATCACTATTTTATCATAACATACTGACGACAAGGCCTTGTTGACGTATAAAGACCACTGTTAAGAGAAGGCGGTCCAAAAAATATGCCCATCCGATCGAAAAGTATTCAATAGGCGAAAATACTTTTTTGTACTGAAATATTAAAAAATGTAATTTATTTTCATATAAAGCGTGTTTTAATGTGGTGTCAGATGGAAAATGGTTCCATTCAATTCATTTTGGAGAGTGCTGATCCTGGGGGCCAATACAATCGGTATAGTAAAGTTCGCAAAAATTGTGAAGTGTAACCTGAAGCCGCGAATATTTGGTTAGATAGATGGAGGGACAAAAGAACAGACGGACAGATGGACAGGCAGAATATTATTTTGAATTATATCCCTAGCTTTTCTGAATGTTGCAAGCATCCCGACAACTACATAAGCAATACATAATATAAGAATAGAATAAAAAATTACTAGCAGACAACACTAAACATATACATACATACATGTAAAGAGTTTTGTTTTTTTCTTATGTGATTTTGTTTACAAGTAATTACAATTCCTTTATATCAAAATACATTGATGTCTAAGAGTTACATTTACATTTATAGCGTTATGTACAATAACTTTAGTTTTTCATCTGTACAATTGCAAAGTTCTAGTTGTTGTAGTGTAGTATATAATCTATTTTTTTCTTCTATATATATGGATATAGTTTCTCTTTCTTAGCCTAATTGTGGACTCTGAGTTTTGTTAAGAACCTTAAAGGGGGGTTCCTCCTTACCTTTTTTTTGCTTCAGTAGCTGATCAATTATATATATATATATATCTATTTATATATTACGTATATATTTGTAATTATTCTAAATGTATATATTTATAGGAATGCATTGAAATGTAAGTTTGCATCTGTGCTTTGTATGATCTTAAGTTTAGGAAAGAAAACGAAAAATCAAAAAAAAGACAAAAACAAAAACAAAAAAGAAAGAAAAGAACTTAAGAAAAATCTGTACTACCTTAACCTTAAACCTGTATAGAATTGTTTTTAGTTGTTTGTTCTCAAAGTTTCCATTTCTTTGTGTGTTTATCTTCTTCATCCTCGTCTTTTTTTATATTTTTTTTATTTTGCTTCTTGTGCAGGCGGTGCCATAACTTTTCAAATTGTGCTTTTTGTTTGTCTCGTCTATTCCCCCTTTTTCACTATATAGTTGAGATGATGGATACCTTAGATGGTATCGCTTTTAGTTAATGCTTTTCACTAAATTTAAATTCACATATAGAACTCTTGCTCTGTAAGCAGGAATTCGCGCGTATAAGGCGAATGCTACGATTTTGGTATAAATGATTTAGCTGATGGTAGCAAAAATAAAATGCATAAAGCCATTACCATATGCCATATGGAGTGAACGATATAATAATTTTGTTTAGTTTGTAGAAAAGCATAACAAATCAGACCGACAAGTGCTAATGTCGCACCAGCAGGTAAGTAGAACGTTACATATTGACGTCCTGGATAACATTGACGTGTTTTATAACAACGCATACCCCAAGTAAGAGATATTATGCATATGCCCGTTAAAAAGGGTATTAAAAATGTCCATAAATTTTGTTTATCTAATTCGGTGCCGAACGCAAGTAAAATCGCTCCAAGCATATGTAATATTGACACAATTTCTTGCCTCAGTTGCGACATAGCGACCAGAGTTACCCAAATTGCTAATAGGCCGCAATAAAAATCGCAAAATTGTAAAACTCCAATTTTAACTAAACAAAAACTATGCTCATCCTCGCCCGAATCGCAAGCATGATAGAAAGTTGAAAAGAACATAGCAGCAAAATATATAATCGCTTCTGTATAGTACTTTCTTCTATAAGCCACATAAACACTCGGAATGAACAGCAAATTACTTATGGTTAGAACAAGTGTAGCAAGCAATAGTGAAAATCTTGATGGCACTTGACTTTCATCAGTGCAATCCCAGCCTCGGTAACCTCTAAAGCAAACGCACGTAGAGAAAACGAAACCACCCGACATATAATGAAAACAGCGGCCGTAACGTCCGCATCTTCCCGCCACGCAAGGATTCGACGAGATTGTAAATATTACGGAGGTACTGCAGTTGTCCAAAGCGAAATGCTGCTCGGTCGCGAATCTATGATGGACTTCAAATTTCCGCGTCATCTCCAGATGATTGGTAGTGCATTTGGAGTCCATTAGACATTCTTTAATTTTTAATGTTTCCGTTTCGTTCAGGGCCGTCAAGCATGTGCTGTCGCCTATACATTGCCGATAGAAGGACAATTTCGGAGTGCAAGCACATGAAGTTTTTATGTTATTTAACATTTGCGAATAACGCTTAACGAAATCCTTAACACTGTCTATGATTGTAAAGCCAGACGCTGTTTCAGCTCCGTGACAATAAAGGCCCATCGTCACATACCATTGACCGCTCTCGGGAAATGGTACATGTATCAGACCGCTGCTAGTTGTAGCGTCCGTATTATTAACGATACTCGAAGCTGGCAATAATCGACTACCGTAACGACATTTATCGGGCCAAGTTGGCTCACCAGGCTCGGCCAAATGCATGCATACTATTATGGTTTGATTACTGCGCGGCAAAGACTTATTGTCTCCCGATTTCTTAGCCGTTGATTGTGGTTCGGCGATTAGTTTTTCAGCCAAAATTCCATAACGTTCCATACTGGGTTTTGCAGCATGTGAAAAATCTGAGAGATCAGTTTTCTCCTCAGCATTCTGTTTCATCGATAAAGCAAAGGACAAAGTTCCTCCCACATCGTAAACTTCTCCTAGAGGGAAAGTAAAACCAGCCGGAATACCGGCCGTTAAATTTAATAATTCTGGCACCGTACCGTTCTCATCGGGTACCAGCTCATAATCGAACATGAAAAATTCCCGATAATTTTGCCTAAATAAAGGATAAAATTCCATGTCGCGAAATCGTATAGGTTTCCAAGGATTCGATTTGCCTTCCGATTCATTAGTACGTGACCGTGATTTTGTAACGGAATCTTTATGATCAGATTCGCAAAGATCAATTTGTAAACTGAACGGTAACTCACGAGCTTCGCCCATTGTTTTCTCGAATTTCGGCTGCTGCTCGCCATCACCTGCACGATTATATCGATCGTTTTCAACAAGCCGCGCAAACACTTCTTTCATCATAAGCGGCTTAACAAAATGCAAGACAGCGTAATGCCAAGTCTTGGGTTGCACATAAAATTGTATTGAGATTTCTCCCGTTTGATTTGTTTTAATTATTGTGTTATGCTTGTAAGTGCTTTCGTGCTTTTTCTCTTGCGTTGTACTGTATGGGAAAGCGTTCGCTTGTATATGAAACGCAACATCGGGACATTGCAGGCAAGCTAACAAAAATGTAATGCGTGCTTTAGCGACACCAATATTTTCGGGTACATAAAATTTATAAATAATTTCATTGTTTGTCAGTTGCATTGCAGAACTATTGCAATTCGGTTCATTGCATATTGATGATGATAATGATGATGATGATGCAGCAGCAGCAGCAGCGGCAGCAACAATGGACGGTGTAGATGAGAATGTTTCTCTTTGCGTTAATGGTGCGTTCAAATCATGTTTGTCTATAAACGATTGTGTGTCTATTATTTCTGCCTTTATATCATCATTAGGTGTCGGTTGCATACGTTCTTCGTATTGCTCGTGAATCACTATTGACCTACTTGTAATTGGTTTGCTTTTGAATTTTACGTTTGGTGCTCGATTGTCGCCGTCGTCATCAGTGCCGCAATTCGTATAGCTTATCGTTTCCTGAGGTTTATACCGCATTAGTGTACCATTATGCACTTGACCATTATTTATGATAATCGGTACGAAACGTGACACAGACATTTCGGCCATCAATTCAGTATCACACGACGGTCCCAGACCTATAATGAAGATGCATTTTCATTAGAACATCTTATATATCTTTTAATTAAATACGTGTCCATGTACATATATGTATGTATGCATGTATATATGTATATACGTAATTGCTCTTAATTGTATGAAAATTTTCACAAAATTTTATTCCTTTCGTTTGCAATTGAATTTTTAAGTAAAAACTTTATTATACTTTAATTACGAACATGTCAGGCTGTTAATATGTGCGAATGTTTTTTGTTGCAAAGGAAAAGCAGAACCAGATGAAGAAGACGAAGAAGATGAAGATGATGATGATGTTGATAAGTTGAGAAACATTCTAAACATTTAGTATACAAATCAAAGTTTAAAGGTTTGTCGGATAAATTGTTAAAACCATTTTCTGGTTTTCTCTAGGGTTTCACAACAATTCAGTTAATGCTCTTTAGTTATGTTTAAGTGGAATAAGAAAGCAAACTAGTGGTTATGTTTACCACATGATTGATGCAACACTACTACTACCTTAACGAATTCAATTGCATGCTCTTTGCCTTTTACATGATAATGGAATTACTAATGGATTTTAAAGTGTCGGCACGGCACCTTAGCATTTAATGCACCAAACATTTTTCTTTCTAATCTCGTAATCGCATAACTTGTGTGCTACTTTTCCACAAGTGAATTTAGTTTTCATACCGTAGATGATAATCATCATGAACTTTATTTTTAATTTTCAAGTGCTCGCTGGATATTTTCAGGTCCTTACTCCTCCGTGCCGAAGAGTAAAGATTGATAAAATTCTTCTGATTATCGTTAAGTGCTTTGAACTCCGTAACAAACTTTGAGTAAGTCCGGTAGTTCTTGCGAAAATAGTTTTATTCAAAATAGTGAATACAATCCGCTTCAATACGTATCGGACGTCAGCAATTTTTTGCAGGTTTTTCTTGTGATTATCGAGAACATTTTTGGGATTTTCTTTTTTTGGGTTCTGGTGTAACCATCTCGTTTTTGGCGAAGGAGAAGAGCTGTCATAGCCCTTTTCAAGCCAAAGCTGAGATTGGATGGTTTTTTTCCAAGTAAAGATAACAAACGAAATTCAGATTTCCCTTTGTTTCCACCAAAGTACTGCCATTAACTCGTCAAGAAGTGACGACTATAGTATAGAATTTCGGGTGAAGTATAGAATTTTGATTGGCATGGTTTAAAGGTTAACTTTCTTTCCACCTTGAGCATACCATTGCATCAATGGATTCTTAAGAATTTATGAAATTATGCGCCCATCAGAATGCGTGAGAATAAAGCCATAGTTTTGCAAAATGATCACAACTATTGCCTATTGCCTACTTTCCGGCTGCAGTTAGTAAATATTTTGTTGTCTGCTTTTCAAGAAGAATTTAAATGAAATTTCTTTTCTTAACAAAAAATAAAAAAAACTCTCTTTTCAATGCGTATGAAAAGAAAACCGTTATTTTTTCTTCTTCTTTCCGAAATGTGAAGAGGAAGCCGTGGAGATTGGGTATTGTTTGTGTTTTAGCTTTAATTCAAAATACATTTTCTTTATAAAAGCAGTTGATGTTCATGTTCTTACGTCTTTTTTTCTATTGTTACCACAATTATTCTTGCTGTGCTTGCATCCAAACTCGTCTCCTAAATATAGTATATATATATAAACTCTACACACATCTATTCTTTCCATATATGCACTTAGTTCAAACATTCGGGTACTACGGTCGCCTAATCCGATTTAGGTTTGTTCCCTTCATCATCGTTTCCCTTAAAAAAAAAAAACAAAAAAACAAAAAAAAATCTTTCATTTTAACATTTCTATCACTGTCCTATGATAAAGTGGCCAAAGTTTTATTCACATACGCACACATATATATATATATATACAGTGAAAAGTATCCAAGCAGAGATTTAAGTTGTATATGCCTTTCGTTTTTTCCTATAAGCTTGAAACTATTTATATTATCACTTTGTAACTAAGCATATTGAGCGAATGATAAAATAATCCAATGGCCCATTAAAAAAGTATTGAGAAATATGTTGCGGTCAACCGTTTATGTTCGAAAAGTATTAAATTTAATTGAAATCTCTGTGGTTTTGTTGTTTTGACCAATTATCTAATACTTTTATCGACTATAATATCAAAATAAATTGCAGATTAGAGGCAAGAAGAGTACTCTTGCAAAAAAAGTAGTGAATTTGTGGATATGTGAAAAGAAAAGAATGAGAAAAGAGAAAAATTAAAATAATATATTTTAGATGGAGATTCTTATGAGAGATTTTTTTTTTTTTTTGTTATTTATGAAACTGTTGTTATATTTATATGTATGTATGTATTAAAAACTGATAAATTAATACAAAAGTGCTTAGCTTAGCTTAGCTTAGCTAATTGATTAAAATTGTTTAAAATTAAAAAAAATTTATTGTTATAATTTATTTTATTAATTTATTTTTATCATTATTGCTTGTTTAATTAATGGTTTTTTTTTTTTAATTCAATGAGCGGATGGTCTTTGTCCAAGAATTTGAATTAAGCAAAATCTAATAATATTTTTTTGGTATTTTTTTTTATACCCATCACCGAAGGATAATTTTCTCAAAACGTTTGCATTGGCCAGAAGGAGGCATCAGAGACCTCATAAAGTACATATATTCTTGATCAGCATCAAATTCTAAATCGATTTAAGAATGTCCGAATGTCCATTTGTCCGTCTGTGTTATGTCTGTCATAAACATTCTCCTTTCGACTTCAAATTTGGCAGAAGCAGTGGAAGTTCTTGCACGCCGGTTGTTATTGAAAATGGGCCAAATCGATCTAAGGACGCGCCCAAAGCACCACAAAAACTGAGAACATCTCTGCTTTTCAAAGGGAATGAAAAATTGGTGTTTTGCTCATTACTAGCAAATAAATGTACAAAAATTCGAACCCATATACCTACGGGCGATGGTACAGCATTTGTGCACAAAAATGGAAAAATTGACCACGACTACCCAATATTATAGTGTATCAAAATTTAATTTTTTTTCAATCCCTTTGAAAGGAACAGAAGCAAGCTTCAATAAACTCATACAGTATACAACGTCTTGGTCATTTTCAAATTTGGAATGCATCTAAACATGTCCGCCTGTCCGCCTGTCCAACTGTCCAACTATGTAGTATCTGTGGTACACATTCTGCCGTTCGCGAAAAAGAAGATACGGTCTGAAAATTTGCAAAAGCTTTCGACCCAAACAAGTCAAAGAATACGCCTCCAACACGCATACGCGTATTCAATCAAAACTGTGAACATCCTTGCTCTCCGTGCCTTCAGCTCGTTGCTCATAAACTACGATATAAATTTCCACAAAATTATTCCACGCCCACCCAATAGAATAGAGCATGCAGTTAGGTTATATTTTTTACGTTTTTCAATCTTTCATAGGATAACAGTGTGATGGGTCGCAACAGAATATCATTTTCTTATTGGTTTTAATTCCTTTCATATCTGGCTGTGCATGGTTTTAACAAATTGGCTCAAAATCAATTTTCTGTTATCCATGATCGTACTATCACCTAAGCAAATGATGATGATTTTAATACATCCAACTATTTATCGTTCAGGACAACGATTATAATACCGATTCACTTGAAAACCATTGCATTCGGTAGATCGTTGATCTGCATTGCCCTTAAAACGTTATGCATTTAAAAGAAATTAAGAACGTATGGAAATTTAAATGTGTTTTCACTCATTTATTTAAACTCAGATCTATTGTTAGGTTACGAAGTTTCTGAACGTCATACATTACAATATAGTATATAAGTAAATCTTTTCAAACCTTTTTTTTTATCTTTTTTTTTTTTTGGTATAACCCATCAAGTATTGTTAAGTAGGACAACAACACATTCCCCCCTATCGCGCATTAATACTAAATGCATACAAAACTCTCTTTGAATTATAGCTAAGGCAGTCAACCGACTATTAAAGACGAAACAGTAAACGGATTAGCATAAGAATGGGGAATAAAGAGAGAAAAAAAACAACAAAAAAAGTTTTATGTGGTAACTGCACACATGAATAACTTACTAAGAATATGTGTTTGCTTATATAAAATACAAATGTATGTAATGCATGCGTTTGCCTTTTTATGAACTCTTCCTTTGAACATTATCTATAGCTTTCCTTGACATATCCTAAGAAACGTTCTATGTACCCAAGCATGCACACAATTATATATAAAAAAAACTTGAAATTATATCTTCCTGAATACTACTACTACTATAGCATTACTGGCGTTGTCGTTGTTCATTGCTTTCACAGGCACACATTGCTTGAAATTGTCATTTAACTATTGTAAGTAAAGTACGTGCGCTTACGAATACATATATACATATATATATGTACATGCATGTTATAACTATGTGATCAAGTACATATTTATGTATATATAAATATGTGTGTGTGTGTGTGTTTGTTTGTGTGCGATGCTTATGCAAATGTGCCATCTTACAAACGCAAAGATAAACACATTCAACATAATAAACAATGAAAGACTGCGTGCAAATATAGTCAGTCCATCGCATGCACAAAATTAAAGTAAATGTTGTTGGCAGCTAAGCAGGCTGGTTGGCGTATACAATATATTTTGCTTATTCTCAAGGTTGTTTCTTATTATGTTTCTATTGTTCTTCTTATTGCTGTTGTTCATGTTTCAAATCGTCCTTGTACTCATAAAACTAGCGGTTGGCCGTTATTAAGTTTACATTCCTTCTTATATACTTTATATATATACCGAGTAAGACCCCAACCAAAAAGTAATTTACTTATGTACATTTTTACTTCCCTTATACATAAACACATGGTTATTGTTATTATTATTATTATTATTATTATTATTACTATGCTTAATCGTTTATACTAAATATTAAGGATATTTTATAGAAATGTAAAGTTTTGCTTCAAAGTATGTACGAATGTTTTTGTTTGGATTTTGAACAAAAATGTATAAATATAAACTTGCTTACCTTGTTGCTCTATGCGTTCTTGAAGTGGATCTGAATAGCTAACAAAAGCCACAGCAAACCAATTTCCCACTTGTGGACCATCAACGATAACACGCTGCTGGACTTCGTTAGATTTAAATTGCAAGCTATATATTTTAAATCTGAAATATATAAAAAAAAAAAAAAAATTTCATCAAATATTTACACATACACATATAATTAACTTATCGGCTAAACTTAACTCACATAATATTTAAATTAAAGACTATTTGATAAAAACAAAACTGGAATTATCTGAAACATCTACCAATGGTTTCAAGTATATACACACATGTGCTTTCTTGCCTATAAGGCGTTCGTAAATAATTCAATGCTTTCAGCTTTCATGTGCTAGCACTATAATGTAATTATGTAGTGATTGCGTAGATCACAAAGATATTACAGATTTAACTATTAGTGTCTAGGGTAAGATATGAAACTTACAGTTAAAAAGACTTTACATATCATCTGTCAAAAAAGTACCGGGAAATGATCATTAAAAAATTTATCTAAACTCCAAATCTACCTTAAGGTGACTTTACAACCTATAAAGCATTTGTGGGGGAAATATTGGATATTGTTATTTTAAAAATTAGTGCAACCCTAAGGGAACTTTACAAATTTTATGGGCAAAAAGGAAATAAAAGAGACGGCAATTATCTGAAATAATATAAAATTTAATTAAACTCACGGAAATGCGTTAAGAAGATTTTACCAAATAGCATTTAGAAATGTTTATTTTCAAAAAAAACAAACTCGAGAAGACTGTACAGAGAGATTACTTTACAAGCTATATAGTAACTGTCAAAAAAATGTTGGGAATTTTCTATTTCAAAAACACTTTAAACGGAACACGGAAATTGGCTAACGCGACCTAACAAGCGATATAGTAATTTAAAAAGTGCCGGGAATTTTTATATTTTAAAAATAAAGGAAACAACGTTCAAGTTGATGAATCTGAAAGCTATATACTGGCAATTTTTACTTGCTCAAGTTCTCAAGTACTCAAGGGTCTTTCGGATAATTTGATCTAAGAAATCAATAATATTTTCGCGGTAACGATACCTTATGGAAACGACGACACCCGTACTGCTAGTGTAGGCATTGGAAAAAAGGGCACTACAGGACATTAAAACTTTGCCTCACTATGGTCGATCAGTCAATGAAAATGTATCTGTGTTCATCCTTTCTGAAGGATACTTAGGGATATGACACTCAGCATAGAAAAGTTTCTTCTCGCTTTCGTAATGAGTAACGATTGACTAGAGGTAATTATGGAATATACGGGACTTTTCCTGTTTTATTGAATATTTTTTCAAAGCCTTATAACTTGGTACACTTTCCCAGTTTTGAAGCTTGCTCTTCCAAAGCTTCTAAAGTAAGCTTGTAGATTTTTCATATTGAAAAGGTTACAGGTTCAGTGAAGATTTTATCAGAAAGTTGCTAGACAACTTTAGCCAACTTTGAACTTGAACTTTCTCTCTCTCGAAAACGATAAAGATTTTTGTTTTTGTTTTTCTTTCATTAAAATAGATATATGAGCGATACTTTAACATAGGTTTTATCTCAGATGCTCACTAGATGTAGTTAGCCAATTTCGCCACTTACTCTCGGAAAGGTATATAGGTGTGTTTTCCTTTTCGTGGCTGATACTTTTGTTTTGCTTTTTACAATTAGCTGCCGCCACTTAGGGCAGCTTCGCAAATCCGTTAAGAGCACTTTCATATTAACCCTAACATGTACACAATGAGTTTCTGAGGCTCATCTGAACTTTGGACTTAAATTGTTTAATTATTTTATATTTCATTTTCAAAAATTGTGTTGAGTATTACTTCATATTAATAATTAATACTTAGGAAAAAAGGACTTATAAAGTTCGTCTTTGGCTTAATATCAAAATTAACATTTTGTACCATGTGTATGTGTTATTATACCACGATGTGCCTCATATTTTCACTAGGTCAGAAGGGAATCTCGCAAGTTTGAAAGGCACGATCCTATGGAGGGACTTAGGGAAGATGTATTTCAGAGCAGCAACCGCATTATCATATTTGGTGATTCCTTTCACGAGCTCTAAACTGAATCAAAGTTTGCGCAGAACTTGCATCAACAAATGGATGTTTTCTTAACTTGTGTAGATTTCCCTTCTATGTGGCTTGTGTATAATATGTTATTTTTTTATATAAATAAATTTTTATATAAATAAAGGAAATTAAACTATAAACAAAGAAAAAGAAAGCATTTTAATTATTTTCAAGTTTCTTTAAAGAGACTGAAAGACACATCGTGATATGATTTGTCGTTAAGGCACGTATTGTGATTCGAGTTAAAAGGTGGATTTTTGGAAGACATTTTTAAATAGTCGAACAGCATTTCGAGCTTTAAAAACTCAAATTTTATTATTTCAAGCTCCATGCTAAAACAACAATAAATGCTATACTTTATGCTTCTAGAATTTTCATTGCCTTATGACTCTCAAGTCTTGTTGTTGTTATTTCGATTATCTTAACTAAGAGCAACGTTAGCCACTTACTTCACTTAATTATCATATTGTTTATTAAACAGAAGACGGAAACACTAGAACTAACGCAAAGTATTCCGCAAGGTATGAAACTCATTGCGGACGCTTGGTAATTACTTCCATGCTTCTTCCTATCATTTTTCATTTTATTTAGTTTTTTTTTTTGTTTCTTTCTTTTTTAAGAAAACTTTCGTGCAAAATTAATTTTGCAAAAAAAAAAAATTTCCCCTAGAAAGTCTAAAAATCAACTTTTATTAAACTTAATTTTTTTGAAACCCAAGAGAAGAGAAAAAAAAACTTATGAAAGCAACAATAAAGTCCTTCAGCATAAGCAAGCATTTATGGTTTGGAGAGTTAAAAGAGACAGATGGTACTTATTTTTTAAAATCCAATTTCGACTTTTATTATTATCCTTTTTTGTTCTCTCTTTTTATTCCCTGTTTTTTTTTTTTTCTTATTTTTTATATGAGAAATTGTTGTTCTACCTGTTGTTGTTGGTATGTATGTGGAATTTGTGTGCTCGTCTATCCTAATAGCATGTTAAGCCTTTTTAATTGGGAAACTATGAGATCTACACTAAGTGGGTTATTGTTATTAAATGAAAATTGCACTCAACACAAAATAACAGCATAACAGCAGCAGCAGCAACAACGCAATCGAACATATTTTGGGTAATTCTTTAAGATACACACTCATACACACTCATGCACATTTATTCACACACAGACGTATGGCACACAAAGTCAATTATAACGCTAGAGAAAGTAGTTTAGCTTGCTTTTATGCACACAACGTGAAACGTTCGAGTCTGCAGAGATTCGGTTTTATAAGGCGACTTAATCGGTGCCCGCTTGCTTGTATGCATGCAATTAGTAATAGTTCAGTCTTGCGTAAATTCATGAAAATCTTTTCGCAAGGAGTAGTCCACTTTTTTATATGTTTAATGATTTAAAAAAACAAAATACAAAAAAAAGAAAAAAAACTAACAAACAAACAAATCAACATAAAATTTTGAACTAAAAGTAAAAATGAAAAGAAAAAGAAAACTTTAATCCAGTTTTATAGTCTCTTTTGCAAAATTTTTTGTTTTTTTTGTTTACCAGCAGAATCATCATTGGAGGTGAACTAAACGCCACAATTTGTTATGTTGTGTTAATATCTCAAGTTATATGCATGCACGATCCTATACGCAGCTGACAAAGTCAACAAAATCACTAAAGCTCAATAAAATGGATGAGTGAAATAAATACAGAAAAAAAAAAAAAAATCCAATAAAATGTATTGCAATACTTTGGAGTAGACAGGCTTAAGTGTCATAATGATCAACGTTATGGTTGCATTACCATTAACTAGCGTCCGCTACCAACCATCATATGTATGTGATGCAGATCGGTATGAATTCGTTCGCTGTCACACGGTGACACAGGCTTTGCTGATCACAGCCGTACATCACATATTTATGTCAGTTTTACTTTCTTAGTCACGAAAAAGATCTTGGGTTACGATAAGGGATCCCGGGAAGCGAATGGTTTACTATGCCCTTTCCAATAATGGCGAATCTTTATTCTATTTATAACGAGACTTTTGGCTACTTACAGGATAGTGTTAAATGTCCTTGGACAAACGCTGGCCAGGTAGAACGGATTATGAAATTTCGGTATCCGATATCTCGACACACTTTAGTACATTACCTATGGAAGTAACTAAGCATATCTATTATTTAAATCATGAACATTTTTCAAGTCTCTGTAAGCTTATATTGTCTATCCGTCCTTCACTGAGAAATATTCTCACAGACAAATTAAATTCTTGAGATTTCCATTTACTGTTTAGTATGCGTAACATCCAAATAGTCGGGACCAGCTTCTACTAAACTCTATAAGCCCTTAGACAGCCTCATTAAGATACACAATCTTAAACTTCTGTTCCGCATTCAAAGTGCAATTTAAATGAAATTTTCAATATATAATATTATCTCTAATAAATCGAGAAAGCATAAATATTTTTATAAAACACTATAAACCGATACAATAAAATTCGGATGTTCAATAACGCGACTCACTTACCTTTGATTGGGATTTAGAAAATTTCTAGGAAATGATATATTTTGAGGACTTATCACAGGATAACTTTTGGCCTTTAAATGTAACGTAACATCACGAGGTGAACATGCTCCTACTAAAAGCAAAAAAAAAAAAAAAAGGTATAGAGAAAAGAAAAGAAAAGAAAAGAAAGAGATAAGCAATTAATTTCAATCTGAAATAATTCCAGTTGAAAAATACTCACGAAAGGCACTCTTTGGTTCTTCAACGGCTTTAAATGTAAATATAGCTTGACGCGTATTCTCCGGCACAAAGAAATGTAATATGGAAACATCCTTGTAAGTGATATACTTGAGTAATATATTCGAGGGTAAGCGAACGACAAGCGTATGATCTTTTGGCAATTTTAACTTATCGATCCTCTCTTGTTGTTGCTGTTGCTGTTGCGTCTGATTGATAAGAGCATCATTCTGATTACGCATATCAAGCATCTTTAAACTGGCCGCATAAGCGTTATGACAATTATGGTTCACCACAAATATGGCTAATATAATGACAGCATTAATGCACATATGCTTCCGTGTACATGTATTATTGCTATTAGTTATATAATTATTTGACAGAAAAGCCATCATATTTGAAAATATTTGCACACTAGATTACCGTGCTCTGGCACACAGTTAATCGAATATTATCCTATTCAATGGGTCGGTCGGCAGTCGTTCCGTTCTTGATTCGCAATGGAATTTAATTATCAGCTAACAGTTGTTGCCTGCCATTGATTTATAAATTCTGTGAAATGCAAAAAGGACGAAAGAAGAATTTTTTTGTACTTATATAATAAATTCAATTGAGACTAAATAATAAAATGCAATGAAATTTTTCGTGCTTTATGTTTTTGAACAATTACAACAACAACAACAACAACAGCAGCAGCAGCAACAAGAACATACATCGCGCACATCTATTTAAATCAATTAATTTGTTATTTCACATAATTTGTCGCTGTAAAAGCTCATAGCATAGCGCGCACGACACGCCTTGAGAATAAATTGTAATAGCATTTTTAATATTTCAAATTTTCGTTATTCATAAATATTTCAAAATACTTTTTTTTTTATTATTTTAAATACATATGTTTATGTTCGAAAAATGTTGTTGTTGTTGTTGTTGTTGTTGTAAACTAACTAGAGAGAATATTAAATTTGTCAAACATATTTTTAATAAATCGTTGATCATGAAAATTATTTGCATTCAATCCCGATTAGCGTAAAATATATAATTTTCTTATTCAATTTCTCCGACTATCAGTGCTGTTGATGATCTGTTAAGACTAACCGTTGTCAAATCGAGTCTCATGTTCCCAACACTACGTGGATACGATGCTCATTGTAGTTACGTATTGGAATTCATATTCAATTTGCATTAGATGAGGGAATAACTTTGTGTCAGATTATTAATAAATCGAAAAACATGTAGTGGTTCCGCCGATAAGTTTTTGTCAATTTTGCCACTATGCCGTTGCTATAGAATTTCTCGGATTTTCCGAGCGAAGAACTCCAACCACATTTTCCCCTCAGGATGCTTTCGAAGACATGCTTACCCCACAATTAAACAAGTTCTGCAGGGAGGGGTCAAAGCCCGAGTTGTAAGGCGAATGCATCAAAACTTCTCAGCCGATCTTTCCCAATTTTTTCGGAATCATTAAAGATGTGGCTAGACTGACCTTCGAAAAGCATTTAAGCTATACACGACGCTTCACGTAATTCGCTCTTTAGTCACGTTAATTGTTGAGGGTAGCGAGTGGAATCTATCATCTGGACAGGTCGCCATGCCTTGCCTTCCTTATCAATTCGGACACACATAAAACCATTATTTAACATTGAATCAATTCAGCCTTTGTGGTGGCTTGTGCACATTCGCTCACATTATACCGCAGTTTTTATTTCGCATGCGGTCAATATTACTATTATTTTCATTGCCCCCTCTCCCTTCCCTTATCCCATTCAGCGCATTTCTTTCGCTTCAGCGTAAATTCGCAAATAGCAATTCTGTTCCTCGAATTTTTCGATGTTATTTGAATCACCGCACAAGTGTCTTATCGCTCAAGACAGTCTGCCAATGGTCATTTAGTTCTGCAACAATGCCATAAGTGGAATTTGTGGATCTTTCTTCCTATTTTATGATATTTCAGCGGGTCTATTAAGGATGGGTTGCCCGTAGCGTGGCGCTTAACTTTACAGCGGAAAGGCCTAAATTGAAAGCATCTTCGCAATAAATACCACGAATTTTCTACAAGCCTGCGAATCGTCATTGCTGTGGTCAAATTGGTATTGTAACATAAAACGCGTTCCTTTATAATTTCTTCACATGTTCAAAATGCAGTTACTTTCGACTGAGTTAGCGCATTTCACCGTCCTTTAGTTTAATTTATCAGTCGCCCCATAGTATATCTTGCTTGGATTAGTATTATTAAAGTTATACGATTAAAAGCGAATCTATTGGGATAAACGCTACGATATATTGTTTCGTCGCCCATTATTAGCTAAATAACCTAAATTACTTATGTATATTAGTTTTATTGCATACGGTATTAAGGTTACGTATCGCACTACCATCATGACTTACATTACTTGAATTACTTACGTTATCTACATTGTTTATAATAATTTACATTTGCACATATTTTATATTATTTCCATTGTTTTCATACAAAACAATCGAATTATATTTCCATTTCTGGTCCTCAATCATTTTTAATTAGCAAATAAAATTTCAAATTTAATTTCAAATCCTCTCCTGAATAAATCCTAACAATTTAAAAAAACAAACCCAAAAATGCCTAAAGAAATTTCATTCAGTCATTGTTAAAGAACCTTAAATAACGCAATTATAATATAAAAGCAAAAGTTGGCAGCACTTTCAAGAAAGTACAAACAGCTGTTGAATTTAATTAATGAAGCGAAGGGAATGAGTAAATATTTAAATTTATTGAATAGATCTTTGGATGATATAAACCAACGACAAACTAATGCACTCCGGTAAGTTAGTCATGTGGTTGGGAAAGATTAGATTGGCTCTATTAAATTTTTAGTTAAGCATAACTGTTTGCCTGTTGACAAGAAGAAGAAGCAAGGCACGGCTATAATTTGCAATGAAAAAGAAGTACGCATAAGAAATGGGATATCTTTTGTTGGAAGATAACATTTGAGCATTTGATTGTTCTTTCGAGTCATTGACGGTTGACTACGACTCCGGGTATTTCAAAATCTTGCAGTCAACCCGTCTCCAGGCTAGAAACATAAATTGTTTCTCCATTTTCGTAAGAAAGGAAGGAAAAATATGGGCCTCAGTACCGCCTCAAAATGTTTCGTCTGTTCTTAACTCAAGAGAACATTACTACCGTTTTGAAGAGCAGAGAAAAACTATGAGTAATTGTTAATCAGACACATAATGCCGCCGACACATGTAATGCCGCCACATCTTATAATCCAAGTCGAAGTCAAAAGCTTTTTGGAGGTGATTGGATGTTGTTGGTGGGAATTAGAGCTAAGCAAGAATATTATAACCGGTTTCCTTGTTTACAGTTGGGGGACGTCCCTGAGATTTAGGTCCTTTTGTATTTCCTTTATATCGAATCGAATTTGTGGTGCTTTTTATGAACATCAACAGGCCTTAACATGTTGCAGAATAGCAACAACATACTTAGGCTCTTACTTAATTAATTAACTACGCAGACTTTGTATTAAACGCAACGGAACGCAATACAAGTTTAGTAACAGTTAAGGATCTCGCATTTTATGCTCAAGTCAATTACGGAGAAATAAAAATATATTTATGTGTAAATGCTGCGTTCATATAATAAAATATTTATGTAATGGCATATATCGGTTTATAAATATGAGCCGGGGAGGATATTGTTTTGCAAGCTATGAACATTTTCATCGCCATAACGCCATAATGGCGAGCTTGTACCATTATCATAAAACTTTGACAGCCAAATTTTTTTTTTTTTTGGATTTTTATTGAAATATTACTTTACACGAATATAAGATAAAAAATATTTTCATTCTGCTTATGTCCGTGAATACATCTAAGCTGAAACACGATGTTCTTATCATTATCATTAAATTTATATTGCAAGCGTATGCGCCGTGCCATAGGGAATAGTCTCACCTAACCTTTGAAAGAATCAATACTAATAAATAGAAACGATAGATAAACTTTCAAATTAGATAAATTATCAAATTTCTTGCAAGCTTTAATAGTATTTAGTATTTAACAGCGAGATGATATAAATGAGACTTAAACGTTTCCTAGGTATTCTCGCGCATTAATTTAGTCAAATTTCGTAATATTATCAAAATAAATGAGTAATTTTTTAAAAGCATTGTGTAAACATGACAAGGGGATGTTTGGTTATTGCGGTGATGATGAAAAGAAAAACTCTTTAGAATATTGTATCAGGCCCTGTGGCATAAATATTCGTCAGTTCACATGTGCTGCATCCAAATAAAAACCTCACAGTTGATTCTTAAGCGCGGAGAAAATAATATGAAAGACCAAAAAAAGCAATGCAGTCAGTGCTACCTCATGATGGTCTTTATGATATCTTTTCCTAATTTAAAAACAAAAAGGAAAAAAAGAAAAAGAAAAGCAAAACGAAGTCTGAGATAAAACCAAACTACACGTTGTCGAATATTTAGCAAATCTCTGAAATACCCGCAGACTGAAAGAATAAATGAATGAGTAAATGAAAGATAACTCTAAACTTTTGTATGCTTGTATTATTTTTAGAAACTTTATACATCAAAAATGCTATTTTAAGTGTTGAGTCTGTGTGTTAGTGTCTTTGATGAAAATGCAGAACTTTCCGACAAACAGTGTTAACGAGATTGCAAGTTCCTGTACAAATTTATGCAGATAAGTCAAATGAGCGAAACTACGTTTGTGTGTTTTTGTAGAATAATTTATATATGCATGTCTGCGGTATGATGGGAAGCGCTGACATGCGGTCGAAGAAATAATAATAGTAGTAGTAGTAATAGCAGAAGTAGCTTTTTTTCGCTGTTGCTGTTGTTAAGATATATTTCACATTTTACAAATTCCGTTAACATAGTCGAATTGTACGGAAGGGAAAGACTGAAATTTAAGCATAAAACCCAAACTTACAAATCCGCATTTATTTAAGAAAGTTTTCTCTCTACGCAATTATTATTTTCTTTGATAATTCAGCAAAAACAACTAGTTTTCTGTTGACTTTTCATTTCGTTTTCTTTTCAAATGTCTCTACATAGCGATGTTTAGCTATCTTCATCTTTTCTTCATTATTAGTCTATCCACCTATTTAGGTATAGGCCTTAGTCTGAGTATTCTCAAGTAAACACAGCCCTCTCTCTCTCTCTCTCTCTCTCTCTCTCTCTCTCTCTCTCTGCGCTATGAAATTATGAATTTTTCAGTTTTTCTTCTTGCTTTTCTGGTCTACTTTCATTTATGTATGTATATGGCAGAGAATATAATATCATTCTTGTGTACTGTAAAAATTTTGAATGTATATAACTGTCTGTTTGCATTTGTATATGTGCGTCAGTCTTTTAGAAAAAAAAATTATGCATTCCATTTCAATAAAAGAAATTGCAAAATTTTTTTTCCTTTCCTACATACTTTACGTCAGCTTTCAATTATTTTAATGCATTGCCAATGAGAGAAGCTTCAGCGTCCCAAATACTCTTTGTCTCTTTCTTTCCGTTTAGCTTATGGAATAGCATAAAAAAAATTGCTCTTTCATATGAATTCCATAATGATGATTCATTCGTCTTTTCTCATATGAGTTTTTTTAATCGGCACCAAACGAGAGGATATATTCATTTTGTCAAAACGTTTGCAACGCGTCCAGCAGCACGCTGCAATGCCATATATATATTTTCTCAATCAAAATTAAATTCTGAATCGATTGAAGGGTGTATGTCTGTCCGTCTGAGTGATATCTGTGGCAAATATTTTCTTGGTCGCAAAAATGAAAATATTAAAAGTTCTCGCATTCATTTTAGTATTGAAAATGGTCCGAAGTGGTCAGAGAACATCCGCACCCGACTGAGCTCGAACTGAGAACGCTTCTATTTTCGAAAGCAAAAAAGAAAAAAAAACTGATCTTTTTGTTAGGTATATGCGAGTCGGTCGCAGTTGAATATAATTTTCCTACTTGTGTCTTTTATAACCTTGTTCACATAAAATGAATGACATAGTATAATATGTAGGTATTTTGTTAAAAAGTTGATTTTAAAAAAATTTTTTTTTTTAAGTAAAAATTGAAAGCTAATAAAAACGAAATTCATTTCAAAACGTTGAAGTGCGTCCGATTTAAACATTTTTTTTCTTACTAGATTATTAGAAGTAACACGCAACTGTGATTTTGTGATGATTGGTGGTTTTGTTTTGTCATTTGAGTTCGAAAAACAATGGCGCCAGCCTCGTACTAACATTATAAAGGGTAATTTATTGACATTTAAATTTAGACAAAAAATTATTTGATGAAATTTTGACGTCAAAGGCGATGAGATTCGACGCTACTGAATTACATTCTTTTGGAATTCGTAAAGCTTAAGCTGCTTCATTTATGCTGATAGATTATAAGCTTCGTTTTTCAATAGAACTTCTTTCGTCTTTTTAACGAGATCTGGCGCCAATTACTTGCAAAAGTCAACAACAAATTTAAAATTAAATTTTAGAAAGTTTAGAAAACATCTTTCAAATAAAACGAATTTTCATCTTCAAGTTATTTTTTATATGTGCATCTTATTAATACTTTCCCGCAGTCAATTTTTCTAAATTATTTTCAATTTGCATTAGTCAAAATGCCCTTTTTCATCTAGATACATAAAATAGCAATCAAAGCCATAAGCTCGTTAACTTTTCCACTCATTAGAATTTGGTACGCTCGTTTTCCATTGGCAGTGGCTGATCAGGATCAGGAAGTTCGCATTCGATAAATTATACCATAAACCGCTTAATAATATTAATCATGAAATTATTTTTTACTCTTTTAAAGATCAAGCAGCAGCGTTGGCGTCCACTTCTAGGCTTGATGGAAGTGTTTTCTATTAAAACTTCAAATGAGATAAACGCAACGTGTTCGGTTATTTACTTCAAATGAGATGGAAGAATAGAACACAATATCTGCCAAATGTTCGCCTCATCTTTTCTCCCAAACGATGAAATTTTTCATTCGATTTTAGCATAATAGCGACCGTACAGTTTGCCAGTAGCAACTTTAATACTTGACTACTTTGAATGCTGGAATTGTTGCGGGAATATTGACGTAGACGTAAGCTCTATCGTAACCCCAAAGAAAAAAATTTTAATGATGTTTGCTGATTCATACATAATCGAATTCTCCCTTTCGAGGAATCATACCTGCAGAGAATTTTTCACGCAATAGAACCATTGTTTCACACAAGCTGTATAGCAAAAGGTGCATAGCGTCAATTTCAGGCCCAGAATATCGTTCTGCGAATTTGTAAGTTTTGAATAACCGTACACGTAATATGAGGGAAGGATATGGAAAATGCTTGAAATTTCTATCTCTTCTAATGGGAATTTCTACTTGTTACTACTAAAACAATAAAATTAGTATAGCGTAAGTCTCCCGTGGTGGTCATAAAAATGCCAGATTCCATTCGAATAGTGGCGAAACGAAACGAACAATTTTTAATTAGCATTATTTGTGGGTGTGCGAACGCGTGCAATAAGAGTGACACTTATTTCAAAACAAAAAACAAAACAAAAAAAAGAACAAGGAACGAAAACGTTAAATAAACCTCTTAGCAAGAATCATGAGTTAAAATTTGCGTTCATGCAAATTTCATTGGCTGCAACATTGAACACTCGGAATACAGGCTTGTTTCATATAAACATGTATTGCTTGGTTCTCGCATGCATTACATTAGTTTACTGCATGCGGATACGTGGCTTTTCCTAAATATAGTTTTAGGGGGAAGGCAATGTTTTCAAAATAAGTCCAAAGTTGAATAAGCAAGCGATCAACAGCAACTATTAATGCCGACCAAAACAACGCACCGACCAAACGGCACGGCACAAAAAAAAATTACGTACAACTACAGAAGCTATCTTATGACCTTTTTGTACATGAAACACCGCGTGTCGTTCATGGACTGGCCATTATGTGCGGTGACAGTAACTTAGTTTTTAACATTGTCCACGATGATGATATGACTTTATTATCTAAATGTTAAAGGGGCAATGCAAACCAAGGGGTCATCATAAGTACATATACATGCGCGAGTTTTTGCTGTCCTTTAATGTGACGGGCGACATAAAAGTTCGTTAAAGTATTATTCTAAACTGGAACATGAAATTTAGTTTTTTTTTTTTTCTTTCTTTTAATCTTTTTCATGTTCTGTGCCAAATAATGTCGTCAACCATTTGAGTTTTGTGTAAGTGAAGGTTTTTTTTTCTCTTTTTATATACAAATTAGGTGACATTTGTTAGAGGAAAACTCCCACTCGCAGGTTTTTTAAATCATTTATATTAAGAAATATAAATCGCATTATTATATTCAAATTTCATGAAGTGACAACGTTGATGATTTTAGAAGATTTTGTGAATAGAATTGAAAAATTATGCAAACGCTGCGTGCATGTCTGCAACAATAGCAAAATATTTATTCTAATCGCATTTTAACGAGAATGTTTAAGCGTTTGTCGGTGTTGAATACCGTTTGATGGTATTTGTTTCTCGTTAGTCTTCAAAACGCTGACATCTGTTGCCAAAGTTTACACAAACAACTGATCCTTTTTTCCTTTTCCCGTTTATTTTTTCAATGATTTTTCTCCCTTTACTATATGTAGCTTTGCTTAAATCACCTTCACTTTGATGGTTACGCTCATAAATCATATCCCGGCTCGAGTGCGTTGCTTACCTAGCAGTAGCTTTCAATAAATTTTCTATTCTCAAAAAAAAAAGTAGAAAAAAATAAACAAGAGAAAAAAAAGGAGAAGAGAAGAATTATTTCGTCCTTGTTATTGGATTTTTGCTTTATTTTCTTTCTTTTTTTCTTTTTTTTTTGGTAATTCGTGACTTCTTATTCTTCTTTTTTTTGATTTACGCTAGGAAATCTCTGTGCAGTTGAGGGAGTAACATTTCAATTGTATTTTGCTTGGCGAACATACTGTCATGGTTTTGTAAGTTAGTTACGTTCTCTTATACTCGCATTTTCTTGCGTTATAAATATATAGAGAAGCTCCATTCCCCTTTACTTTCGAGTTTACGCTTTGCAACCTTTGCCGGTGTTTGGTAAAATACTTTTTGATGAGATTCCCGTGGAATCTTGTATCATTTATCTCTGCGTCGTATACAATGATAAATATTCAAATTTTACAGTTATGCGCTCATATAGCATGTTTATATCCATCACAGGAGTATATTAGATTTTTCAAGTGTCTAGAACGCGTAGAAATATGCATCGGGGATAATACCGTCAAGAATGGATGTATGGACAAAAAAAAAAAAAAACGGAACACTTTCAGATATGTTGGCCTTTTGTTTGTCGTGTTGAATATCCTCAAAACCATATCTAAAAAGATGGAAAAATAGCGATTTAAAAATTTTTCTTGGCTTTCCAAGTAGCTTAGGAAGAAAAATCGACAAACTACGGAAAAAGCATTAAATTATGAACCAAAAATTGTAGAATTTAGGTAAGTTTTTTCAATTTTTTCTAAATAAAAGCTCTGTTTCAAGTTTGAAGGCACAATGACGTAGAATGTATTAGCAAATCGTGTTTGAATTATTACACTATATACGATCACTACACATTCAATGCATGGGTTTCCAATCAAATATTGTATCCTAGTTAATGGTCGATGTTAAAAGATTTCATCCAAATCAAATTTATTTTCGTTATTTTGTTTTCCCCTTTATTTTCTGTTTTCTTTTGCCTTTCTATTATGAAGCGAAATATATTGAAGCATATTTTTGCACGCAAATCTAATGATGATTTAATATGAAATTTTAACGATGGTGGAATATAACGAGAATTTAAGCATAACAATAAATGATTTAATAAACATCTTAATAGCTGAAAAGATTGACAGTTTTCAAGAGAGTCAATTATTTGATATTTTTTTTTTATTTATAGCGTATAAATGGGAAAGTTTTTACTGTGTGAAGCGTTCTATCATTCCACTATGTTTTTAAAGAATAAAAATATTGCTTATTAGAGATGTAAGAAATGAAAATTTCAAATTTTACTGCGGGTAATTGGAACGTATGAGTTTTATTTAAATTTAAATATGACTTCCATTATAAAGCTAGCACCAGAAGGTGTTGATTAATTTCATTGTTATGACTCATACGACACCAGCGTTAAATAACATCAGAAAGAAACAGATTCATGGGTATATCCATCTTTATATATATTATATATAAATATATCTATTTCATACATGCCTATATACATAGCCACTGATGCGTGCATATCCATACGTCCATATGAATACATGTATGAATATATGTATACAATGGATCATATCCGCGATTTTTTCCGCCATTTCGAGCTTATTTTTCTAGCCTGCTCTTTTCAAATGATTTCAAACTGTCGTGTGGTTGACGTTTAGTGCCTTCGTTATCTTCTGACAGCTCGCGTGGCGGTCTTGCTTCACCACTTGCAAAATTTGATCGACTTTTTCCGTTGACCTTGCACCTTGTAGGTGCATCTTTGACATTAAAAATTCCGGAACGGAATCGAGCAAACCACTCCTGCGTCCTTTGTTCACTCACAGCATTCTCGTCGTATACATCACAAATTTTTCGGCACGTTTTTGCACATCTTATCTTTTTTTAGTGTACAAAAGGCATCACAAAGCGTATCTTTTTAGATATTTCACTCATTTTCAAAGGATTATAGCTTTTTACACTATTTTCACAAAAAATATAAACTGAAATTTCACCTTTTAAGCACATGTTCGTTTGAGACACAATAAGGTAAGTGATTGTATATTTTCAATATGACTTAATGTTATTTATATATATATACACCTCATATTCAAATCCTTATGATGTCATATACATATCCTTATGTAAATGTTCTTCTATATATACCTACATACATGAATACGTATATATATATGTCATAAGTATATCTTCATATACCAGCTTTTGAGGTCTGAATCGCTTTAGTAAATGAAAAGTGAATTTATTTTAAAAAAATTTTTACATATTTTGACGATTATTATTGATTACTTAACAAGACACTTAACAAGACATTTTCACAAACGGTTTAATTCTCTTTTTTGGAACATTTTTCTTTAAAAAAAATATATATGTATATATATGTATATATATACGCTCAGTAAGTTTAGTATTTATCTAAAATTTATCGTTTTAAAAATGCGCGCAATTTGTTTCTCTGCAGGTTTGCATATAGTTACGCAGCGTCATCTGTTTTAAAGCTGCTTTTCTTATTAGTTTTACTTTTGCTCTGCTTCTTTTGCGATGGAAAAAAACGTTGTTTTTGCTTTTTTTTTTTTCTTGGGTCTTGTATTTCAAACCAAATTTCCTGCAACAAATTGCTAAAAATGTAACAGAAGATCTATGGCGAATAGTGTGAGTGAAAAGCAAAATTATAAAAATGGTGTATAACAAAACCGTTTGAGGTTTAGCTAAGAAGAAAATGCATTGAAGTTTCATAATTCTTATGACAATTGCATGCATTTCTCTTCTCAGCGAGAATTGATTAGCTTTTCTTTTAAAAAGAAAGTTTTTTCTCTAGACGAAAAATAAAAGACAGGCTGAAAAGGTGAAATCTGTACATTTTCAGAAAAAACTTTACCTTTTTGTACCCACCACTTGTTTTTTCCATAATGTATGTAACATCCAAAAGGAAGCTTTAGGGACCCTATAAAGTATGTATACATATTCTTGATCAATTTGAAATTCTGGGTTGATTTAGCCATGTCCGTCCGTCTGTGTGGGTTGCCTTGTTGGCCGTCCTGGTTGCAAAAATGAAGATATCGCCGTCAAATTTGTTAGAAATATTGAAAATTTCTACACGCATATTGGTACTAGGCCAAAATATTGGTAAAATGGGCCAAATTGGGCAATTGAGCAGAATCGCACAATGGAGCATGAACTGAAGGCAAGTCCTTTTTTTTCCCAAAAATTTTTGAATTTTTGCTCGTTATTCGGAAATTATTAGAGTTAAAAGGCTGAAATTTTCTAAGTTTACCTTACGAAGCACTCTACTCTGTACGTCTACAAGTGGAAACAATTGACCATGCCCACACAAAATTAAAAGTAATTAAATACGGTAGATACGGTGATTACTTTTTTCTTAATAATACTATCGATATGGGTATCATATAAAAGAACTTGGAGAGTAGAATGCGAAAAGCATAGTGGTGGGTATGCGAGATTCGGCCACCGCTGAATATAACTTTTTCACTTAGTTTGGGATAGCAAAAGTTTTTATAATTAATTTCAAAGGCAAACATCCGCATTGGCGGATCCATTGTCTAATAAAAATGTTTCAAAGACATCGCATATAAGTAATTGTTGCGCTTTGGTTGTGATCTGCAGCGTTTACGAAAAGCAAAGGAACACATTCACGATGTTTTCCATTAAAATTCATGTATGTTTTCGTTTTTCTATTAAACAAACATTATTCAAACGAATGTGTGCCATTTTTTGGAAAAGTCTTCACCCTATAGCTCTTAAAATTCCTGGGAGAAAAAGGAGAACGAAAAAATATTTATCGGAAATTATTATGTGTTTGCAAGGATGCTTTAAAAAAAAGGATTTGGATCAAATTATGGAATCGTTACTTCAACTGAATCGTATGTTAAGGGCCCGGACTGTTGTGAAATCATTACATATAGGCATTTTTATTAATCAAATGGCAGTCAAAGGTCAAGGGCTTGAAACGTCTGCTGCTAGTATCCCAGCATGTAACACTAAGACATATAATGAAATACGAAGAGACAAGTTTCTCTGTTGTTAGAAAATTCAAGTCTGCCTTTTATTTATATACCCCACTATATTTAACAGTGAAACTAAAAGCAAAGTACAATTATATCATCCCATATATACCGATGTAGTATAAATCTGATCAGGAAATAATAGTCATTCAGGAAAATTTGACTCATGAATAATTGGTTGGTGATTCCGTTTTGTTCTTAATCCAATTATTCATTTGTAAAATAATGCTTTACGAAATTAAAGTTAATAATGTTACTGATAGATGTGTGCACTCGGAATGAACTTGTTCTTATAAGGAAGGCATTGAAATGCTATATAGAAACCTTTTTTTTTTTGCATACCTTAAAAGCATGGTTCAGAGCAGAAAATTTCGAGCGATTAATGAGGTCATTGAGTAAAGCATATTTTGGGTATCCTGACAAGTTGTTTTACAAAAAAACGTGCCGAAATATTGCACTATTTGTATGACTATTTAAGAGGACTAGACTGATGATGTTAATGAGAAAATTCTCTTATTAAATCTGAACGAGAAAAAGACAAATGATCGTTTAAGAATTCCGGGTACTTTTTAGACGAGATGCATGCAAAAATGCAAATTTAAGCACTAAAACTAAAATTAACTTTCTTACAAATTTTGTTATAAATGAAATAAAAGCAAAATTACTTCTTTTTTTTTTTTTTTTTTAATTGCTTTTAACTTAAAAACTTACTTAAGAAAGATTTCTTTCTTTGTCGCAAAAACCGCATACACATATATATATATACATATATATATATATATTCAAAATAATTATACAATCATTCATTCGCGTAGCCGTTGGTGATGGTGTAGGCTGGCGGCGGGCTGTTGGATATAAAATTGTCGTAATTCATTGTGCTCCGTTAGATTTTAGAGTAGCCAACCAGGTCCTGTGTATAAAGTGAATTACTCACGCACAGTGGCACAAACGAGCATTATTCAATTAATTACGTTGACATAGTTTGTCGTAATGTTACTAGAGACTTGTGCTCGCGCTTTTGTAAGCCCTAGTTTTACACTTGAGCAGTTGCCTGCTAGCTTGCTGCCAGAATATTAAGGCATTAACTTGTTGTTGTTGTTGTTGTTGTCTTAGATGAAAAAACAAAAAAAACAAGGAAAAGAAAAAGAAAAGCAGAAAGAAAGCGATGCCTGAGTCCTGTGTGGAAGATGAGGCTATTTAAAAAGACAGAAAGTATGGCACGCTACGATAACTAATTCAACTACTGTCTCACCATTTAAATGAGGCAATTACGCAGCGAGCGAAATAAATGAAAATCTTATTAAGCAAAAAAGTAATAGAAAGTGAGATGGAGTGAAAGAGATAGAGAGATAAATCTATTTTATAAAGCAAGTTCTCGTTAGCAACATCAACGATGAAATTCATTAATGTTCTTTTGTTTTTCCCAATTTCCCCTCTGCTGATTCCTCTTCCTATTTCTTAGTTACTGGCTACTTTTGTTTATTTGCATTGTTTGTGTGCGTACATACATATATATATATATATATATATATATATATATATATATATATATATATATATATATATATATAT
>KK502464.1:381018-425659 GCA_000688735.1 Glossina austeni | reverse complement strand
ATATATATATATATATATATATATATATATATATATATATATATATATATATATATATATATATTTGCATTGGTCTGTCTACGTTATTTCTATATACAAATGCTGAGTACAGTTTACATTTATATCTCTCTTGGTCTTCATTTAGTTATATCATTTAAATAAAAAAAAATAAAAAAAATAAAAAAAAAATGTATGCATTTGGAAAATATTTACTTAGAAAGTTATAACTTGGGTATGTACTTGTGTGTAGCTTTCGGTAGTAGAACAAAAACCCAAAAGAAAATTTAAATGACAAAAAAAAGAAAAAAAATAGCAAAAAATCACACAAAATAACTTTTTGTGACAAAACAAGGCACTTAAAAATAGTTTTCTACTCATCATTCCTAAGAGATGGGCTCGAAAAGTAAAGTAGTCCAATGCAGCAGTACACTTTGTTAATTTTCTTTTCGAAAACCATTTACTTGCTTGTGGAGGCAAAAAACAAAAAACAAAAAAAAAAACAAAAAAAAAAACGAAAAAACGAAAAAAATACGAAAAAGAAGAACTTGAAATGAATGAAAAAATCTTGATGAACATAACGGTCGAAAAAGCCACATGAGATGAAAGCGTAGATATGTGTGCTTAAGGTTTTGCACGGCAACAGTATTCAGTTGTAAACGAATTTTACTTAACTCTGAATATTCTCAAACACAATTTCTTCTTTCTTCTTTCTTCTTCTTCTAACCTAAGGATTTTAGCGACGATTCTTATCATTTTCAGATAACAGATAACTAAAACAATTAAAGATCCTAAGCTTTACAGGAATGAATTTCATAATCAATTGTTTTTTTTTTCAGTTCCGCAGTTCTTCAGTTCTTATTTTGAAACGTGAATATTCGAAACATATTCTTTTAAAAAAAATATGTATAATCTTTTTACAGATTTCCCAAAAAAATTTTCTAATTTTATGTTTTACTCTTATATTTATAGAAAATTCCAAGTGAGAAGACGACCTTATTCAGCTAAGGAGGAATACGACTTGAGATGAATATATAATAATAGAAAAGGTTTCTACCAGACTGCTGTGGTATTAACAAACCCATTCAGCAATTGTTCTTGCTGAGCATTTATGCCAACAATCATCAAATCGATATTTG
Source organism: Glossina austeni (assembly GCA_000688735.1). NCBI lineage: Eukaryota > Metazoa > Arthropoda > Insecta > Diptera > Glossinidae > Glossina > Glossina austeni. The sequence goes on along the minus strand of KK502464.1, from coordinate 424,523 downwards.
CCGTCAACTATAAGTTGATAAGGAAGGTAAGTTATTGCCGAAAACTTGCACTATTTTTTTGAATTTCACTTTTCAATCACATAGTAAGCGTATTTGTAGGCTAATTACAAACTTTTCGTTTTTGATATAAGCAATTTCAAAAAGGCGTAGCTTTTCTATCTCAATTCTTTCTTGTTTATTTACTTTCTTTTTTTTTTTTTGCCTTGAGGAAGTTAAAAGCCTGTGGGCAGTGAAACGATTATCTCCTATTAACCGAGATTGCGGGTACAAGGCGGCATTTTGAATTCTCTAGCGTGGATTTAAATCCCCCCAAGTATCAATATTCAAGTAGCATACGATGATCAAAAGGTAGCAGGCTCTTCTTCTAAATCTTCTGAAATCTTCTTCAATGAAATAGTTTTTTATTCCAACGTAGCACCAACGAATCTCTGTATCAAATTTCATGCCAATATCTTCGATAGTTAGTAAGAAAAACTTTTCTATTTTTATTAAGATATAATTTTCTTATCTTATCTCGTTGTTCCCATAATGATTTTTTAAGCTTCGAGAATAAATCGAAACCGGATTTAGCTCAAACAGCCAAACAAGGCGATTGGGGAACACTTTTGATTTGTATTTTTTGGTAGAAGAGTTCTGCGGAGCCCATGCACTGCGCACATATGCGTCATTATCTTAATGCAAAAATCAAGAGTTGGCTTTTCTTGCGAATAACTCCACTCAAATGAGATTCCTTGTTAAAAGTTTCATTGGACGAAAAGAATTCAAAATGCATTACATCGTGATAATCAAAGAAACCTGAGTATTATTCCTTCCCAATCATGATTTTCAACAAAATGTATCCATCTTAAGATGTAAAATCTAGGGGGCTTTAAGATACATTTGCTGCTTAGGTGCCTAAGATGATTTTCACCTCTACGGCGCATTGGTGCCATACAAGTTGTGCAATAATGGCTATATTGTGTGATTGTTTTAGAATGACAATTTGCCGAAAGACCTCCTACGAGGCAGAATACTTTTGGGAACTGCATGTCCGCCATATTGTATCTTTTATAGTATATAGATTATTAAGAAAATTGGTTTGAAATTTTTTATATATTTTCGAAATCGTTATAAGGTTTTCATAACAGATGAGTGAGTATCACTCTTAATACTAAATTGAAGCGCTGGGTTCAGCGCTTGTTATGTCCAAAAATCAATGAACGAACAACAGGAGAGTTAAAGCTGCCGCTATTTAGAAGTTCATTTGGATCTAGAAAATGTGCGGTTTGCAAAACCCACCAAGCTATGTGAGGAACAGAAAGGTATATACAGGAATGTTCTTACTCCTCCTGCCTGCTTTGGCGTAGATGAGAATTTGCTTTCTTACCAAAACTTAATTTATTTTTTGGGAAAATTAAATTAACTTTAATTTACTTTCAATTTATTTAAAAAAACATAAGAAAATTCAAGATATTTTTTAACATTTTCTCTGCCACATGTACCATTTTCAATACGCATTAAAATGCCTTTGTACGCCAAGACAATTTGAAAATCTAAGTAAAACATTAAAAACGCTTACAACGTTATCTTGATTGCGCATATTATTTTTATTTAATACGAAATAAATTTTTTGTTGTTATATTCGAGCATTTTCAATGTTTACAGCTGCGTAAAGTCGTATGTTTTTTCTCACAGATGCAAGAAAACACTATTTATTCATCGTTATGAAATTTTCCAGCGTGTACCGAAAACGGTACACGCAGCTTCTATTCATAAGAAGCTTGGCAGGGGTGTCATATTTCATAAATTGAATTTTTACCGGAAAATATCCATAGGCAGGATTTTAAAATCATTACAAAAAATGTTTCTTGTTAAATTTTTATAAACATTTCATTTTTGAGAACGGAACACACCTATTTTACATATATTTTTTCTAAATAGAGGATGTAGGCTATAATTTATATTTCATATACGGAAGAATGCATCCAAAAATTCCTTAGCCTTTCTATGAGAATTTTCGAAAATTAAATCACTTCTGTCATTAAAAGAGTAGGCAAAGGAATTCAGAGCAATGGGAATCTAGAATCATGTATACACCCTAAAAAATCCCTGATGCATATACTTGGACGTCATTTGGCAAAACATTCTCTACTTCTCAGTATAAAATCGAATTTATACAAACTCATACTACTTTATGTTTGACATTTATAACTTAGAACTTCTGAAATAGGAAGTGAGGCGAAATAAAGAAAAAAGAAAGTAACGACAATTACTAACAATCCTTAAAGTCTTATATAAGCGGATAAATGAACGATAGACATTTCTGGAATTTTGTTTTCCTTAAGGGCACAAACGAAATACCAAAGTGAATCCACTGTGATAAAGCGTAGAGTATAAGTATCGATTTAACCCATTTTTCGACTTCTTCAAATTAGGTAAATGCAACGCATACATAACCACTAACTTATATGTGAATAAAAACAAAATCCATATGATAATCAAACTTGCTGTTGATTTTCATTATTGTTATGTCATGAGCTGTTGTTGTTGTTGTTATTGTTGTCGCTGTTGCTGTTTTTATTGTTTTACTCGTCAGGACAACGACCATACATAGGTTGAGGACATGGTTTCATTTGTTTATTTTTTTTAGTTTATGCAAAATAATTTTCATGATTCACATTGAAACGATAAGCGAAGCCCGAAATGATGAAAAAAAGAAGAGGGTAAAGAAAAAGGGATAGAGAGAATAGAAAAAACAATCGCTTTCTCATTTTTGTTAACAATTTACATTATTGTTGTTGCTTTATTTAAATTGCTATATACGTATAATGGCTAACAAAGCAAATACATACTCACTCGGTTGATGCATGTAGAAAATTAGATATGTTTTTTATATTTGTTGCTCTGCTCTTTTTGCTGTTGCTATTATTATTATTTTCCTGCTGTGTCAGTTTTTTTTTCTCGCATATATTTCGTATTATTTTAAGTTTTGTGTATTTTTTTTCTCTTGTTTTGTTTTGTTTTGTTTTTACGTCGTCTGTTGCCATCAGTTATAACACGTATCGTTTATAATGCTTTGGAAATATAAACAAAATACACAAATGTTTTTGTCACTTATGTTAATCATACGATGGCGACGGTGATGATGATTTTAAGGATAATGATGATTGTTGTTCTGACAATACACGTAATGAATGATCTTGATTATATTGTTGTGTTCGTAATGTATTTCATTTCATTTTATATTTTTATTCGTACACACACACTGTCAGTAGTTGTGCATTGCTACTTAAATACTTAACCTAGTTGAGGATGGTTTCTTTTTTCCTTGCTTTTTTTTTCCTTTTTTTTTGGATTAAAACAAATAACGAAAATGGGTTATAAGAAACAAAGGTTTTGCCACTGCGTTGTTATTATTGTGATTTTACACAACTGTTGTAGTTGAATTTAAATGTAAATTTTCTTAAATCGTTTAAAAAAAAAGAAAGAAAAGAACAACGTTTGTAATCATTTGGGGTAACTTTCATCTCCATTACAAAAACTGGGAATTCATTCCCATCATCTAAAGAACCATAAGTGAATTTTGGTTAATTCATTTGTAAATTTCAGAGACGATTTGCAGGCATTATGGAGTATAGCTTTCTAATTATGCTAATCGGAGACGGCACGTTTGGATGTTCTTTGCGTGGTGTGGTTTTTAAAATTCCCTATTAAAATGACAACCCCAGCAGTCCTCCGGTTTGAAATGGTACGCATGTGGCTTCACTAAATGCCCAGCAGTTCAGTTTAGAAAATAGCTCCAGTGAAGGATACTTGATCTCCTCTTTTAATGCTAACTTTTTTTTGTTTTCGGTTGACATTCAACTTGGTGTTGCAAATATTTCCGAATTATCCACATTTTGGTTTTCTTCAAAAATTTCATTCATTTACGGCAATATTCCAAGTGCTCATTCAGCCGATGAAGGCTAGGCAGCCTATGACAATAATGTGCGAAATACATCTTGGCACCGATGAAGCTGCATAGATTGCGGCGAAGCTGAGATTGACATCACGGAAAGTAATGTTTTACGTTTGTCGAGTTTTGGTAGGAAATGGTCCATCTTGCCCTCTTCCAAGTCAGCCAGTCTCTACGATTAGCATTTCGCAGGCGGGCAATTGAAGCAGAGCTTTCAGAGCTTTTTTTAACTGCTCAGCAAAAATTGCTAGAGCTCGGCCAGTGCGCACACAGTTCAATTTGTCTTTATACCGTTTGTTCTTATGCGATTTTTTTTATGCGGTCCCTTTATATAGGATAACAAGTAAAAACACTATAGCGAGCCACGATTAGCGTTCTTTATAGAACAAATTCTCAAAATAAAGCCTTATATGGGAAGTGGCCCGATTCAAACCATTTTCAATAGCATTCGTCCTTGGGCCAAAACTCAAAACTCAAAAATTATGGACAACAACAAGAAGAAAAACAAGTCGGATAAACACCCTTAAGATTAATCGAGAAGTGATTATGAAGCGATTGGTGTAATAAAACCTGAGTGTCTCTCAAGTTTTTCTGCGAAATATTGCGTACATCCGCATAAATTTAATACATCTTCGTACTAAAAGCGAGAACTCCTTTAGTGGTGTAAACTGAAAAGGTAGGTAACAAAATAGTTGATTCACTTCTGCGTGCAACAATTTCAGAAATTTTAGGGTTATGGCAAATCTGAAAAACGCCAGCTGTGAAAAGAAGCTATCGAATTTTTTGTTCGACTTATCATACATCCAACACGTTATGGTTATACATATTATGCAAATTTTATCTTACAAAGATAACAGCAAGAGTGGTATGTATTCGCTTCTGTCAGAAGTGTGCTCTATCATAGAGAGAGAGATTATAATTGATACAATTGACAGATATATTGGTAAACGTCAATTTTACTTGGCTAAGTTGAGTTTGGAGACACATTTAGTTGCCGCAATTCGATCATTGGAATCAGGGATGTTACCAACCACTTCAACTGAAGGTATATGAACCGCCTTATCGTTCTAGTTCTAATGTTAAGAGTATTAAAGAGATACAGATGTGTGGAGCTTAAGGATACAGATTATGGGGAAGAAGTGCATGTGGCAATCATTAGCAAAACCACACGTCCTTTAAAAAACAATGGAAGCGAAATACAAAAGGCCATATTTAGCGCCAATCAAACACATGCCTTACTTACAAATAACAATGCATACGTAAATCAATGACTACAAAACCACATAAGTAGTAACCAAAGTAAGAAGTACAGTCAGCACTTATTGCAGCGTCAGATGTGGACAAGAGTGGTTATAGCTGGCACTTGACGGTTGCGTAAAGTTAAACGCAAGTTGTTAGAAGCCACAACCACACAATTAGTGCAAGTAGCATCTACAAGAAATGCAGCCAATTCGCACTGCAGTGAGCGAAATAAAAAAAAATCGCGAAAAGCATAAAAGAATTGGTAGAGTAAGCACGTAGTGTATACATTATTTAGGAATAGTTGCATATGCTATGCAGTGTAGATCAATGGCGTCAAAACCGCATATGTGACAGACAACAATCAGCACGCACTGCAACCGCAAAAAGAGAAAAAGGCAAGAAATACTAATGAATTACTGCAGTCATAGCCAGGCGGGTGAACAACTCAAATAAGAACAGAACGCAAAATAAGTTAAAAACAAGTGAAAACTTTAAAGTCAGAGATAATCGTGCTCTTCTATTTTTGTCAAAAAGTAACAAAAAGGACCATGAAAACTTTTACAAGGAAAAGGCTGCAAAAAAATGGGCATATGTATGCTCCACACTTAAAATTTCGAATCGTTAATTTCGATCGCTGGTTGTCATCGTAAAGTATTATAAACTAGAGTTTTTTCTCTCCCGAAAGATACTGTCTATTCGTGTAACACGATGATGACAACAAAGAAGTAAGGGAAGGGAAGGAGGTGGGGGTATACCAGTGCCGAGGACCATTGAGTATGTAATCATGTGTTATGCCCTTACCATCTTTGCACTCATGGTAGTATACTCTTCTGTTCACGATTCTCACCTACTGAGCTACTTATGCGAATTGGTTGTCATAGGAAGGCTCTATAGGGAAAAAGACGATTCAAAAGACAACTTCATATTTATAAGTATGTCAACATTTCTGTCATATATTATATATTTTTTTTTAAATAGAACGATATATAGAGAGTGGTCATAAAAATGATTCGATTCAATCCAATTTTTAATAGCCAAAAAAAAAAGAAAGCAAGAACACCAAACTTACCTCTGCTCTAAAGGCAAAAACACGCAGACACGAATGAGACAGACAGACATTTTTAAAATCAATTCATAAAATCACTCTGAATCGATGATTCTGAATGAATCTAGTTGAAGTCTATCTGGGCGTCGCAAATATTTGCTCGCAATACGTTTGCTACAGCTGGCGGCAGGCCATAAAAAGAACCAAAGCCGCGCTACTACTGACCTAAATAAAAAGAATAGATTGTGTATCAATACTTAATCCCCCCAACGAAGTGAGATTATGGGATAAGTAGAGCAGAATATTTGGCAGGGTGAAGAACACCCAATTGGCGATATACGCGCTTGATGATCTCAAAAATGATGTCCTGCTTAGAGAAAATGGTTTGTTTAATAATGCGACTCAATCAAGACAAATCTCTTAATTCCACTTTTTCTTGTGGCGAACGATAAATTTTAGTAACCAAACGTTGAACATTTATAGTGTAATCCATGTACTTAATAGTTAATCGCTTACTTACCTTAATATCATTCATTAATTTCACAATAAACTTATTCCTCTACTGCCTTTGTTTCTAGTGTTTTTTTTTTCTCTTCTTCTTTTTTTTGTTCAGCTTACTTCACTTATTTAGTTTCTCTTACTCACGAATTTTGTCTTATTTCGTGATTTTTCTATATATACTTTTGTTTTATTTTTTTTTTTGTTTTATTAATTTGTTGGCATTAAAATAAAATTGTTACAACATCTTGTTCGCTTCGTTAAGTGGAAGGAAATATATTTCCAGTAGCAGCAGCATTGCACTATAAATTTTACTCATTATCTTGGCCAAGAAAAATAAAAAAAAAATATATTTCAATTCTCTGATGGCTTAGCTTAAACTCTCATATATATTTATAAGAACAATGTATTGTTGTACGTGAATTATAAGCGAATGTATATATGTATGTATATATTTGTGCATGTGTGCGATACAAGTATTGTTTTGTTCTTACAATACTTTCAGAATACATTCAGTCATTTTCGTTAATTTTCAAAATAGTTTTATTCGCTTGTACCCGCTCTTTAACACTCATGAACACATGAACATTTTTTATACCCATTCATTCGGTGGTGTCCTTACTTGCTATTCGAAAACCTCACTCTGATTATGGAGTTCAACGGTGTATAAAAATTGTTTTTTTTTTGTCAGGCATTCAGACAAATAGTCGGACAGAAATTCATGAAGCCGGATACTTTAAATGGCTTGTTATGCAGCACAAATACATTCAAACATACTTTCCTGAACTCAATGCCTTTTTGTTTTGCTCAACTACAGTCACGTGATGCTAACAACCGCATATGTGCACATTTTTCTATAATATACAAGCATCATCATACTGTGTTGTGCATGTGCATAAGTATATGTGAAAGGACTTGTGAAGCTTTTTGCAACTGGATGCGAACTTAATTTTTCCGACTAACAGACACACGAATCATGAACAATGCTTGGCTTTCTTTGTTTTGTTTTGATTTTGTTTTTGTTTTTTTTCTTTTCTTTTTTTTTTTTATAACCGCTATATACAACGCTGGATAAAACGCACTGATTCTCCACCAGAATTCAAGCCTTAATGTATCTCTAGAGCAATTCTATCTTGACCAAATAGCTCAATGCACTTAACAAATGCGTTTTATTTAGAGAGATTTTTACTGATTTTTTAAGTTCCTTTGATTCATTTTCAATCCCCTCCGCAAAGCATCACTTCAATAATGGTATATATTTTTAGCGATTACGTTGAAACTGCACCGCATCAATTTTTGCGGGTTAGTCGACTAGCAAACAAAAAAAATAAATAGCAACAAGCTAATAACTCAGCTTAAAGGAATTAAGTTCGTACGACTCGCTAAAAATAAAGTGATGGAAATAGAAGAGCCTGTCTAAAAAGTATTTAGTCTGCATTTTTTATTGTAAATTGTATTCAGGTCTGCCTGTCTTGTTTCCGTGAACAATATTATTCTACTACACTAAAGAATTTCTGGCTGTCCTGGACAAAAATTTTATCAATTTCCTGTAGCAGGTTTTTTTCGAAGCTTACCATAACTGAGGAGGTTTTGCAGAGACCGAAGCACACGACTTAAACTATGTCAAATGTAGGTCACACATGACATTTTCTCTCTTGATTTAGTTCAGTTAGTTCTTTTAAATTGTTCGATCGCTCAATATTCAAGAACGCAGGTTAAGCTCTGTCGTCCTGCCGTGCGGGCAATGCAATGCATTCGAAATTTTACTAAGTGCAGAGTATGATCACCACTGGAAATGCTGTAGGCTTTGCTGCATCTCCCTAAGCTTGAGCTTTTAAGGAAGTTCTCTTCAGTTATCGGCAACGCAGAGACGCGTCCATTGTAGTAAACAGTACAGTATTGCCACCTTACATCTCAAACTGTAAGGCTGTGCAATGCTTAGGTATTACATGCAATTCTATTAGGCTCCAACAGCATGGGCCGGAAACTGTTATGCGTCTTTAGGCGCTCTTGCAATCTTGATATTTGTACGGTCTAAATTTTGGAACTTTGTTAAAAACTGTGGGATTACTTTTAGCTTCGATGCTATGTTATGTACGTTCTTAGAAATGCCGATTCTAGTCTATAGCGAGCCTCGCCTCAACAGTTTGTTTACTTATTTACTTCTACATGAAACTCAACTGAAATAAATCAAGAACCGAATTATTATTAAAAACTTGTACAAAGTATATAAGGACAGATAAAGCAAAAAAAAAAAAAAAAATTAAGTAATTAAATAATAATTCATGTATAAATAAATAAGAAATAAAAAAAAAACATGCACACAGCTAGCACAGAGGCACACTCGCAACTAGCACAAATCCAAGTTGCAAGTGAACCACTAAACCATTGCAATAACGCGAAACCTTGGCAACCGATAACAGTAAACAACACCAGTTAATTTTCGAATCATAGCGAAATGTTAAGATTGCAAGTCGGCTTAAATATGTCGTAGGCAAATCGCGCGTATTAAGCGCAGTTGTTTTGACAAACTTCAAAGAGTCCGATGCTGAGATTAAATAGTAGACTTCATTTAGATTTCTGTAAACAACTCTGAACGGATTAAATACCTCATAATTATATTTTCATTGACTAAGCTTAATGACAATAAAGTGCCTAGAGAAGCGATTAAGGACATGAAAGCTTAACTCGGCAAGTAATGTGGGCGAATCGATAGTACCATTAATTATCTTGATTAAGAACGAAACACCAAGAAGAAATCTACGTTTCTTAAGTGACGATAAGGCTAATAGAAGCAATCTATTTTCCTAAGGAGGCAGAGACACACGCGGGTCCCTACTCAAACTTGTAAGGGCAAACAGCAAGAATTGCTTTTGAACGGATTCAATTGAATCTACACAGCACCTATGGGAAGGACACCACACACACAACAAAGGCATGCTCATGTAGTGGTGTAAATAAACACATGTATAGCCCTTTTTGTAATGTAAGGATCCTTAAGCTCTTTGGGCCACCTTTTAATGACAACTAGCGCTGACCTATCTTTACTTAAAGACAAATCAGTGTGCAACGTGATGAAGTTAAACAGAACTTTGTATGATCCGTTATGGAGAAAAGAGCTTTTCCATGCTATTAAGTACAAGGGGAAGTCAGAGGCCTGAATTTTGAGAACCAATAACTTATGTATAAGTAAGGGAAACGCTTTACGGAAATCAGTTTATACGACATCCATGCGAGAGCCACTAGAAAAAGCCTTCAAAACACGGCAAGTAAACTCTTAAGAGATTCGTAATAGTTGATCGTCCTTTCAGAAAGCCATGTTGGAATGGAGAAATATTTGGAGATTTGGAGATTTGGAGATTTGGAAGCAAAGGTCAAATGCTTCGATCAAGCAACTTATGTAAGACGTGATTCCACATTTGTGAAGCGGAATAAGAAAACTACTGTTCTAACACAAAGGGAAAAGACCTGATTTCAAGGACTGATTAAAAATCATTGAAATAACACCATATAGGTAATCAGAGCATGTTTTGAGTATACATGATGGAATCCTATTAGGCCCAGGCGCACAACAATATTTTAGAGATCTCAAACCGTTTTCTGAAATGACACAAGTTAGGTATCGAAACCGAGCTAGCGATCAGATACGGATGGTTAACAGTTCAAACGGAATCAGCAGTTCAAAAATTACGTCGCAAATATTCAGCGAACGGATTCGAGGTTTCAATATCATCAGAGGGCTCAGAACCATTGAAAGAAACATGCGACGGACACATGGAGATATTTTCTTTCGAGTTAATAAACTTAAAAAAATATTTAAGATTAATAAGGAGTGGGGATTTTCTCAACTGGCTGTATCTGCAAGAACACTGGTGGTTGATGTAATTAAATCTACGTCTTGCAGCAGAGTAGGCGAAGTAGACTTAAGCAGCACCAGTTTTCATAACTTTTTGGACAATTTGTTTTTCCTATTTTTATAATATTCAATTCTCTTGTTAAACCATGAGGAGTATTTGTTTCGAGGCTGACGTTACTTGATCGGAATGGGCGCAGAAATAGTTAAGTCTAATACATTATAGAACGATGACAGATTTCTATAGGGACCTTAACGACCGCATCTGGCGCGAAGCCTTAACCAGACGGATTGCCTACAACCGTTGATAATCGGGAGGTTAATTGATTGAGGACCCCTCAGGGAGAGAGACAATCCCCATTGAAGGGGGCCTCGCTACCCTGAAGTATCGCAATAGAAAATGGGTGTGGGCCAAATTCTCGTTTAGTGGTCTACGTCAAGGTTTATCTAAGTACCTCTTAAATAGCTCCCGCGAAACTTTGGGGCAACCACAGTCACCACGAATACTCTCCGGAGGGCCGTACCCCGCAGTCAGGCAAGAAGGCACTCGTCGGGCGTTCCGATGGCTAGTGTGTACCTTCCTGCCGGCGCAATCCTACTTTGGGCAACCTGATCCCCGTGGACACCCTTCAACTTCTTGGCTTATCGTTCAAGCAAGAACTTACACCGAGCTATGCCGCCTTGGGTGATCTCATACTGTACGCATTTAGCACTTGTCTTTGGACTATTCACACGTCCCGGAAGGCCGATTCTTAACTATCCTTTGTCAAGGACAATATGCTTCCATGGTTGTTGTCGCGCAGCACACACACCCATTTGTGCGCCAGCCCACTTGATATCGTTGGCCATCATCATTAGATGACCTCCACAAAGAGAACCAAATAGGGAAAAAAATGCTTCTGCCTGAACATCACTATAACTTTGGCTGCAGAGTAGAGAGAGAGTAGAAATTTTCTTTATCATCGATAAAGCTCTGATGCTATGTGCAGGAGGTTTTCTTCTTCTTCTTATCAGTGCAGGGATAAGGCTACTGTAATGATTTGCCGCATTTGGTCATGACGCCTTTCTAGAACTACGAAGCGTATCATATAATATTCCTGGGTTTTAGTATGCATTTAGTCCCAGAGCAAGACTTCTCTTGAAGCAAGATCTTTTTAAAGCGTGTGAATATTAATAGAAATTGTAATGTACCCACAATCCGATTTCTTTTTGTAGTCATTTTTCTTAAATTGTTGGACTGCTGCCCCTTACAGGTTTGACGCTGTTGTGACTAATAAAGTTTTGAAAAAATTTTATCCATTTTCTCTATAATAAATCGTTCACTATAAAGAGTATGTTGAGCATTGAAGACAGGATGCTGAAGGGGAATGAAAAGACGAGACTATTTTTAATTTTGGTTAGCCTTCATCGCTATTTATGGAGTTTCTTCGTCAACGAGAACCTCTCCGCATATTACTTTTAAAGGTGTTGTCCACGCTACCTCTCTTGGTTTGAATGCTCCAAGAAATAGGTCGAAATTCATGTATAGAAATTAAATTTACGTAATTTTTGCTAGCATAACTTTTTGGATGGTCGCAGCTACTTATCAAAATTTCAGAGAAAGTACTTTTTTGATTTTGGTCCTTAATCAATGTAAAGCTTTGCGGGATCTTATTAGAAATTAATATCTTTATAAAAATGAAATTTCAAAATGTAAATAAGGCCTAAAAAATTTGATGATATCGATGGTCCTTGGAATTATTTTTATTTTTAAAAATTTCAACTTCCATTGCTATGATTTGTTCCCCCTACGAAATATAGTAACTTTAAGTAAAAGTTTCAATACTTTTTAGCCTAGCAGACATATCCAGAAAATATGAATTAAAAAGATATGTATTTATATTATATATATCTAAAAATAAATATGAGAGTCAAAGTATTCGGATGCAATTAATGCAAGAAAGCTTTTTAAAAATTTTTTTGTAAATTTCAACTAAAATAATTGACAAAAATATTTTATGCACTCCAACACATTTAACAAATTGCCGACTCTTAATTTTTAATAAGACTTATACATAGCAAGTTTGCAATTTAACAGCAGTCATTCTGTCAATGGGGTTTGAATTCTAAATGAATGCGTTAAAAAAAACAAAAAAGAAGAAGAAACTTACGAAAAATGTGACGTAAACACATGTTTTTTTGACAAATCAACAACAAATAAAAAAAAAAAAACCTAAACAGACTCTAAATTTTCTTCCATTCCCCTCGGAACCACTAAAAGTTCTTCATTTTGTGCTCGACACATTTTTCATCTCTTTGCTTTCATTTTTACCAATAGCACAGACGACACATCAGATATATGTGTATTTGTGTTTTTATGTGCTAATACATACTTACATGCACTCTCAAATATATGATTCACCCAAACATTAGCAACAACATCCGTTTGTTGGCTTCCGCAGGATGTTATTGTTGTTGTTAGTGTTATTTGAGAGCACAAAACTTATCGTCAGCGAACATTCAATTCGTAAAAAGAATACGAGAACACAAATCTAACAAAAATCTACAAACCATGACATGTAACGAAAACTCTAAATAAAAAATTCAAAAAAAAAAAAAAATTTGTAAAAAACCCCTAAAAACAAACAACAACATCAACAAGAACAGCACACAAATACAAATAAAAATATATACTCGCACTTAATATGTAGATTTGCTTATATGAATTTCCATTTAATATGTGCATGTGAATGTCACAACATACAAACATATCACCATTAAAGCAAACGAATTCAAGAGAATAAATGTTTGTATAAATACAAATGATTCCTTTACATGTATACGTAAATATATGTATGAACAGTGTTGTGTGTTGCGAACCCTTAACAAACGTTCATTTCTTTCTTTCTTTTGAGAATGTAGCCAGTGAGAGTCATGGAACAATCACCTGAAACAGTCTGTTGCTACTCGTAACTGTAACTAACGATTGATAAAGAAGTTGTAAAAATGAGGGTAATAAGGACAATTGATTAGATGCTTTCTGTGTTACTCTTTGATTCTTCTTCTCTATCTCGGGTTAATGTTCTTGACAAGAGCATGTGCGAACACTAGAGCAAACATTCATTTTTTTCTCGTAGTAGAAGGTTTCTTTAAATTCTTTGACTATCTGACAAATCAATCTGGCCTAGCTTATCCTCAATGCAAAGGATATGCTCTTGATCCCAACAGAAATCTTAGTTTATTTCAAAGTTAAGTCAAGTTTTTCATTTTTAATATCTTTCATTATTTTATTTCGTAACCGAAGTTGGCTTATGGTATACGGACTACATTGTAACAATGTGTAAGCATAGGCGCTTCGGTAGGCTCCTTCAAGAAGTCGTGTTATTTTAAATTTCGCATCATCTTTGAACCTACAACTGACGTTTGACCGTTAAAAACCAGCAGGTTTTAAAAAGCATTCGTGGATTGAGTTCGGGCACTCACGACACGGACAGGATTATCTGTATGTCCTACACCACTTGTGGTGCAGGGTGTATTAAGCTTGTGCGGATGTATATAACATCCAGAAGAGCTTAAGATTGGCCCATCTTTTGTTATATTAATCGATTTAGGATCATTTTCGAAATCAATCTAAGCTTGTCTGTGCGCTTGTCAGTGTGATGTCTGTCCATGCATTTTTGTGTTCAAGCTGTGGGTCGCATTTTTGAGAGATTTGCACGAAATTTGGTACACAGACGTTCTTTGACCTAAGGACTTACGCTGTCAAACATAGTTAGGCTGGGTTCACTATTTCGCCTCCACGTATAACACCCTTTTTTTGAAATGTCGCTGTATGGAAGAAAATTGCAATTTTTAAAATTTGTCGGCAAAAGTGACCAAGTATTAGTGTTTATACGTCGGAAATTTATATTATAATATAGAAATTTGTGTTTTTTTAAACTATTCACATGGTTTATGTCTCTCTCTCTCTCTCTTGTTAGAAGTTTTGGGATCCTATCAGTTACTATGGAACATTTAAAAATTTAGTTTATCCAAACGTATACTAAATTTCTTTGGCGTTTTTTGCAGGCCTATATCAGTTGAGTTTCAAGTCCACCAAGGTATGTTAAATGTCACCTGTAAGGTGGTTTTTTCTTTCTTTCTTGGTTTAAACTCTGCATATAACAGCTATTCGATATCTTATGAAATAATATTTACTTTATTTTGCCATGGATGCAAGTAAGAGAAATTATAAATATATTAATAGTTCTCTTATGGTAGAATGCAGTAATTGGTCTTATTGGAATAAAGAAGTGATAGTAATATGAACTATTTTTGAATTTTTTGTTTAAAATGTCTCTTAATTAAGCCGCTTTAGGCAGTTTTTGTCTTCTATTTGTACCTCAAATGTAATCCACTCGATTTACAAACGTCATTATTATTTTTGTCATTTATTCCTTTTATTATCATCATTATTATCAAATATGTAGTTATTATTATACTTAATAAATAAATTTTGTAGTAGCTAAACCGTTCTTATACAACCCTGCAGCTGCTAATAAAAATTTTGGGAAATAAAACCGAAGTCGGGCAACTCTGACGTACACAGCTGATATAAGAAGAGTTTTTCGATTGAGGCGGGAGATTTTACTTAGCATTGTTTTTAATTGTAGAAAAGAAAATTGCATTTAGGCGTTAATATGACTATACGAGGGCGGTTGTTTAATGAAATTACGGGAAAAACATATACGAAAGTCGTCTACCGGTTTATAAAAGAGGGTATAGCAGTTCGATATAGCGAAGTAAAATTCGGCACAAATTGTTATGTTCTCCTGCTCAAACTCGCCACTATTAAGAATCCTTATCGCGCGGTAACTTATTTATAAGGTATAAAAGAAACTAATTGGTTTTACTTTCACAAGTTATTGGAATTCGGTAAGACAAAGCCCGGCCCTCCGCGCCGGCCTATGTTCGATTCCATTGTTGCGGTGCTACGCTATTTTGAAAACAATAAATCGGAGATAAACAAATAAGTCGAATTTTATTAAACTACATATCGAGAAAAACTATCGCGAAATAAGTGTCGTGTCGTGAAAGACGTGGAATAGTAAGAGCTGTAAGAGGTTATGCTGGTGATTACTGGAAATCAATAGTCAAATGGCCGTTTATAAGCTAGCAAGATTAAATGTTTTAGCGTCTAGGGTCGATTGGATTATAGGACATAAGATTAATGTTTTCTCGCGAATTTTCTTTCCAAAGAAACTGTAGTACGATAACACTTTCATGATAACAACGAAAATGGAGCCGATATTATCAAATAAGGGAGATGAAACAAATCAGTAGGTAGGCGATAATTTACTTATTTATAAATGATTTTTATATTCTTTATATTTATTTATACTTTACTTACTTAACGTGCATAATTTATAAGACAATTTAAAGACTAAGAGACTGTAGAGATATTTCTAGCACGACCTGATATAATACTAACAGCGTTTTTCTAATTTTGTAGCTGAAACAAGTTTTTGCCGATCATTTAATTGAACTGAATCGGAATGATTCCCACGACCCGATTAGATTAAAGAATTGATCTCTAATCTCTCTTGTTCTAATTTCGGAAGAAAGAAGAATAAATAAGTATAATAATGGACAAAATGAGAAGGTATTAAATCAAATAATTGTTAACAACAATAAAAATCAATTTTCCTTTTCCTCTCTATACGATTTAAAACGTTTCGAATATGAGTTTGATTTTTCCAATCAAATTTTTTTTTTTATTTTTAAATTAATTTGGGTTAATATCCTTAATTCTTCTTAGAATTCTTCTTGGCAGGGAGGGACAGATGTAAAAGGAAGGGATTCCTGAATATTATTAGAAGAGAAGGAGAGAAAATTTGCTAATATTACGCAAGGCAATCCTTATCCTTGCGCAAGAATAATAACATTGTTGCACTTGTTAACACCTACTCCATAATTCATCCAATACATGTGCAATCGTGAAATTATAAACATTGCTTATAAGCGGCCTCCTTTTATTGATCGGTTGAAGAAGACACCTACGAAGGTTGTTAATAATGGCTCAAGCACAACTTTCATTATCCTTGAAGGTAAACTACTAACTTAAACTATGCTTTCGGCAAAATTTTACTTCCGCTAACTCCTGACCTTCTCCCCCGCCCCTTTAGGCATATTTTTGTTTCTATAGACGTTGCTAATATCCCGTCATGTTTCCGGGTGAATTAGGATGGCCCTAGTGCTTGTGGTTTGCTTTTATCGATGTTATTATTGTATTATGCAAAAATATGGCTTTGGGATTGCCATTAATTGGTATAATAGCAAAGCTGGTTATTATATGCGTAAGCTACGACTGTTATAAATAATTTTGCAAATGACGTTGCTTGGTGGCCTTATAAACTGTAGTAATGGCTTTTATATGTGTTCGACTAAAACGTTTTTGTGTCAACTTTTTATACTCAGATACATGACACGAGAGTTGTACAAATGTTTGAGGCGACCAAATATTTACCTATAAGAGAATAAAATAGGTGAAGTCCACAGAGGACTTCAGTACCTCGCAGGCTGCTAAGTAGATGTTATTAGTGCTAAGTCTTTTCTTATTAACTTCTTATTGTAATAAAGGGATCGATCATATTGCTGTCAATGACACAACTTTCAATTCTTGTCTTTACGAGAAAATTTTATGTACAATTTCTTAAATCATAATTAAGTTTGATGCTATTTATTTTGTGTTCTCCTTTGCTCAATACATTAACAATTTTCTAGACGAAGTCTTCGTTGCGCTGATTAGTGGGTACGTAAGCGCATAGTCATGTTTAGTTGTTAAAATTTATTTATTTCCTAATGATTCTCTCTGAAGGCATTTATTTCTCTTGGAAAGAAAATTAAAATAAAAAATTCCTTTTCATATGAAAGAAAGTGAAATGACTAATATATGTATATATTTTTGTATGCGCATATATGTTCAAATAGCAAATGATTGCCATTGAATGCATTACATTACATAGAAATAATACACAACAGACATTTGAGCGGTTCCGCATTTGTAGTTATGAAGCGAATGTATGAATGAATCTCTAAATGAATGAGTGAACAAATCGTATGCATGGCTGACTTATGAAGCTGACTATGAAAGCAAGACGTAGAGATGGTGAAATTATAAAAGATGTGCAATATATTGGAATTTATGTGTAAAACAGCATAGACTTGCTTACATCTATCTATACGCGAGTAAATGCTAGCTGGCAAAGTTTCAATCCTCAAACCGCCCTCCACCCCACATATATAACCATCTCTTATACATTACGTGGTGGCAATTTACTTCTTTTCTACGTACACAGGGTATTGTATATGTACAATAAATAAGTATATTTTTGTATAAGTGCATGTATGTTGTTCGCTTTTTATAAATGAATATGAAAACTTTTCATTTGGCATTTAAAGAAGTTCAAGTGCTCGATGTATGTAGAAAGAAAAGATAAAAAAGGAAAATAATGAAGGAAAACTTTTGCACTTTTACTAAAAGGAATAAAAACGGAAGCGATTAATTGCTTGAATTCAAATAAAAATTATTATTGAACTATCATATAAGTTCCACCATCCATCCACTCATACACATAACATATATATATATATAAGGAAAATGTCGTAAAATCTTGAGAATTTTTATAGGCATTCGGTAAGAAATAATATCCATCAAAGAGCGTTGATTGCAAATGAACTTCGTTCATCATTTTATAGTAGTGTCCGCTTCATTTATAGGTTTACGCGCAACACGTAAGGCTCTCTATCTTATTAATGTTCATGATCAATTGGTTTGTGAAATAAAAAATTCTTTACGTTTATCTCCTGTACATTCTTGTTATAATTTTCATTTTTGATGATTTATTTAAAAGCAATTTTTTTCACGTTAACTCTACAGGCGAATTTCTTTTGAAACATATACTAGAGTAACATTAGAAAGGCAGTAATTGTTCCTAAGCGGAATTTAGTTTGTGATGAAGTAAAATGTGACAATGATTCGGCTATTTGTCAACGTATGTCGAAAGCCATTAGGCAATACCATTGATTAGAATGACTCTACCTATCTTCAAAATGAGCTACAGCTTTATAGGATGCAGCAGAGTTCGTAGTAACTTCCAGCAAAGTTTGATTGATTCATGGAAACGGAATGGCTTATAGATACATTCAACGTTTAAAGATGGCAAAATAACCAAGCAAGGCTTTGCTATGTCTCTGGTAAGATGAAGCCGACCACGACCAATGCTGTCAGCGAGCTTATACACTTATATAACGGGACTTGTACGGCAATACCGGCCCGAGATAGTTGGAATGATTATCGACTATATCGAAATGTGTAGAAGTCATTCAGTTTTTTGCCAAAACTTAGGTTTGCCCTCAACGCAGCTCTGCCTTGCTAAGATTAGAGATATATTGTATGATTGATGGCAACACCAGGGATTGTACAGGCGACATTTAGTGAAACTTGTCAAAGTGAGATATATTCCGCAGGCCTACAGCACCAGCAACTAAAAACTGGCAAAGACAAAACAATTTTTGCAGGAATTTACGAAGGAAAAGGTCAAACTTGTCAATGGAAAGACTGCGATGTTGTGAAGTTACATTACTGCACACTCTTATTTTGGCGACTTGTTGACAAGTTAGTTGCACGAGGCCTTTGGGTAGACCATGTGCCACTGTTCTTTTTTTCTTTTTGGATATTTTAGTGCTCGAATCACGGATTAAATCATTTTACTATGCAATCTTTAAAAACCTATGGATATTGATTTAAAAAATAATCGTTTAAATTTTTAAAAGCTCAAGACTCTTCATAGTGTTTGTAGAGAGAAATTTTTATTCGATAGTAATTGAAAAAAAAAGAAAAAAACTTATATGCATGTCCACAAGACGTCTCGAAGAGAATGTAATTCTTTTTCTTAGAATTTTCATAAGGGTATAGAGTTAATAAAACTCGTTTTCTTCTTACTTGTGAGCAATTGCTTTAATGAACAACAAATTTTGTTTTTTGCCTTGTTAGTTAGTAACTTGTACTTATATACCTAGATTTAATTTCCTAAAATGTAATATAAACATATACAAATATACAAATGCACCCACAAGAAGAAAATTTTCTCTCCTAAAGTATAAAATAAAGAAAAAAACATCTTTTTCACTTAACCAAGCTATCAGCTATAGTTTGATGTCCTATTAATTTGAACATTCCGTTTGCAATATTCAAACGTAAAAAATAATAAAAAATAAATGCCTTCGTCATACTTGTTCGTCTGTCCGTCCGGCCGGCTTTGTCGGCTGTCTTGCCTTTAAGTAATTTCTTAAAATTTTATTACGAAAGAGAATTGAATTATTTTTGTGATTCACTTTTTCACGTGTAATGTTGGGCGTGTGGACGTGTAGAGTAAATAAACATCCAAAGGAACACAAAAAACTCACACATATTCTCAATTTATATTCTTATCAATTACACATAATTTGTTGTAGACGTCATCGTACAGTTAACAAATTAAAATATTTATTACATATACGCAATGGATAGTAGGCTCGACCGTCTAATAAAATACAAATAATAAAGAAAAAAAAGAAATATCCAGTGATATTTATTTAATTTCTTCAGATTCGGAGATATTAGTTTTCTTATGTTTGCAACGAAATATTTAGCGCGAATTTTCCAAATATTTATTTGTTACTAAAAGCTATGAAACAAGTAGAAGCGTTGTTATAACATCGTCTGCTTTATTTAAACTGATAATTCGTTGATTGCAACTAATGCGTTAGAGTATTTCTTATCATCAAATATGTGTTGTTGTACCGAAAATAGTAAAACAAATCAAAATTGTTATCAATTGGTTTAGTATTACTTGTCAGACAGCGATAGAATTAAATTTTTGATAGCAAATTGAAAAAAAAAGAACAAAAGTAAAAACATTACAGCAGGTCACGACTCATAATTAAATACTCTACACGGCTTGGCATAATACAGTTATTCGCATAAAGTCTCTCTAAAGTAAAGCATTGTATGTATATTTAGTATTCGTCTTTGATCCAAAATACGTCAGTCGACCAAATTTCATCAAAATGCCTCAAAAATTGCGGGTTTGAACACAAGAATACATGAGCAGGCACCAGGCGGATAGACGGACAGTTATGGTTATGTCGATTTCGAGAGCGTTTCCGATTCGTTCGATACAATAAATGATCGGTCTGATCCAAGTCCTTCTAGATGTTGTATACATCCTTGCAAACTTAACGCGTTCTTGTAGCTTGTGGTGTAAAGTATAAAAAGCAAAATATTATGGCTGTTAAAGAACTGTCTTCGCCAAGACATTTCTCAGTTAATTAGAGAGATAAAAATTTCACTTCTATTTATTGTTTACTAAAATATCTTAAGTTTTATATAAATCGCTAATTGTTTCTTATTACTATATACCAACCAACCATCCCCAATATACGCGCACATGGACTTGGCCGAAGAACTTTATTGTTTTCTTTGGGTAACCTACAAGCGTCGATGGTGTTTTCTTTTTCTCATTTAAGATCCTTGCAAATTTTAGAAATTTGTTCGTAAAAGCTTTCGATAGATTCTTAGACTTTGAAGGAAAACTAGATGGATCGACCCCAACAGGCAATCTTCAAAATTCTTCTAAAGATCCTCAAATCAAAATATCTTAGCGTCTTTCTTAACCATGCTCTTTAAACAATAACAATTTGTGATCGCGCAATAAAGCTTTTTTTTCGTTAAACATACAATTTTTAATAAGGAATTGATTCCCCATTTACATCACACACACCTCTGTCTGCCTTGTATTAATTGTAAAAATTCATTTGCTTTAAAATAACGGTCAGATAAAATAAAAAAACCTTCCCGTCGTGTACTATGTTTTTTTCAAAAAATATTTTTTTTGTTATAAGACTTCCGCCTCTTCATACACAATTCTAATCGGAAATTAGTTACATAAATCACTTTAGAATTTTCTACTAACTTACCTGATTGTGGTTTAGCGATTAGTGATAATCTGGTTTGGATTAGCGATAATCTTTGAAATTTTTAATAGTTTTCATATCCTTGCAATTTTCAGAAGTAACTGAATACAATGTTCGCATGACAAGCTCAACACAATTAAACTGTAAAAAAATATTCAATAATTAGGAACAGGATTGGATTGAATTACAGATTTGTGTTTGTATATATTGTGAGTGAAGTGAATGCATAAAAATGAAAATTTCATTTCAACTTATTCTGCCATAAGGAACTAATAGGATATTTTCGTTTAATATTAGAAATATTAATGACTCTCATTAAAAGATCCGATAACTTTTGGTTTTTGTTGTAAAAATTATGGAATAAAATTTGAACCAAACATTCTCTTTGTCAAGACGTTTCCAAGGGAGTTTCAGAACCCCCACAACATGAAATTGTGAATCGATTTAAGCTTGTCCGTCCGTCCGCCTGTGTAACGTATGCTGTAAACATTCTCCTGGCCTCAACTAGGAAGCTACCGATGTTCTTGCCCGCACCTTGTTATTGTTGGTTACTGGGCCAAATCGCTCGAAAAACGAGTCTACACTACAAAGTAAAGCGAGAACATTTCTGTTTTTCAAAAGAAATAAAAAAAATTTTTTTTTTTTTTTCTCACCACTCACAAACTACTATCCCGCATTAGAGTGTATCAAAATTTAATTTTTTTTTTTTCAAAACCTGTGCAATGCGCAGAAGCAAGCTTCAAAACCCAATACAGTATTGGCCAGTTTAATATGTTCGCCTTCCCGTTTGTCCATCTGTCCGCCTGCCTAAATATGTAGTATCTACGGTGAATATGTTCAGGATAGCGAAAATTAAGATGTCGCCTCCAAAGTTGCCTTTCCAAAAATGGAAAAAATTAACCACGCTCATCCAATATTATAGTGTCCCAAAATTTTATTTCTTTTTCAATACCTTTGAAAGGGGCAAATACAAGCATCAAAGCATATAAATTCTTGGCCTGTTTCAAATTTGGAATGCACTTAAGCATGTCCGTCTGCCCGTCTGCCCAATATTACAGAGTATGAAAATTTTGATCTTTTCCTTTTTTTAAGTCTTCTTTTAGGATAACGGTGATGGGTGTAAAAGATGCTCTTCTTACTTGATTGGAGAAATGAATGCAGCAAACTTGTTAATAGGAAGTATCTGTCTCTCTCTGATATAAGGAACTTTGTATGTTGAAAGCCAGTCAGAACTATTAATTGTAGCACGCCTATAAGGTCTCATTTAATCAGACAGGCACGTACTATTTGGTGGCTGTTGCATGTACAAGTAATCGCCCCTATGCTATGCTTTTTATAAAACCAGCATTTGTCCAATGATCCACTTAGGATCTGAGTTAAACTTAAGAAATTATTTCAATTTTTCCTAACACTCTACGAAATGCCAGCATGACGAGCACAGAATTGCATTATAGCTAATTGAACTAAAACAACTTTTTAATTTTACTAACTTTGCGCGAAACTTGGCGATTGGAACTAGATGCAGTGATGGTATGGTATAACAATATAAGAGCAGAATTTTAAACAAATATAAGTCAGCGTATGAAGCAAGCGGCAATTTGTGATTATATTTAGATAAAAACCTGGGATTTGTTAAAGTCTAAAACACTTTACGACAACGTATCTGAATCTATATCCCCAGTGAAATAGCTTACAGTTAAACTTTCATAATCATGAGAATGTCAAAAACTTTATCATTTTATCGCGTAGGGTCAGTTTTGTCCAAGCATAGCATGCACTTTACTAAAGTGAAAGGTTTGCAACGAATGATCAGAACAATTGAAAGATAAATTTGTTACAAAATACAGAGATTACGGTGTTTTGTATGAAATATTAATCACAGCACATGTGTGACTCTACGGCTTGTCTTACTTACGTTCCTTCGAAAGCATCCAATTTTCCAAAAAAGATGGCACCGCAAGAGATATCTTTCACCGCAAGAAAAATATTTTCAATAAAATTCTAAATGGAATCGCAGAATTAATAAACTTCGTGCTTTTGTTAGCTGAAAGCTGTATTGTGATATGATGTCCCTCTTATATGAAACCTATAAGATGAAGTTGATTATTTATGGTTTAACATGACCGATTACTCAGGGGTGTCCTCCATTCGCATAACGCGTTGACAATCAGTAAGAAATGGGGAAAGAGGAAGAAAGCAAGAAGTGGGGATATGGTGACCGCAGCCTAGTAAGGTATACATCCTATCGATACGTTTATTACGCCTTCACCGACTAAGCGTAAACTCTACCGCAATAAGATTTAAACGCGCAAACACTGACTTATTGATCGCGATTCTTACTGACTCGGCTACCCACACGGATAATTAGATTAGAAGAAAAGAAAAGAACATTTTTATTTTCTTTAATTATTCCATAATAAAATCCAATTTCTTTGTTTATATCTTTGAGTTCAAAGTAATGCTGCATTGATTAACGTTTGCCAATATTTTGAAATTAAACATAAATCCTTAAATATCTCATCAGCTTGACTTGTACAACCTTTATATACATTTTATGTACATTTTATTTATATATATTTATATATGCATTCATAGACAGACAACAAGAAAGGGAAGAAAAGCAACAAAAGAATTGCTTATCATGATGCAGATAAATAACACGTTGATCAATAATTCACGGGACTCTTCCGTAGATGTCACTTTTAATAAACTAAACTTGCAACATTTTTACCTTCTCTTCATGCCTCCAGCTACAACAGTGACTGTAATGTCGCTAATTTTGTCGACCTTAAATGAAGTGACAATTTCGAATTTCTTCTTTCGACTAAACATTGCAGTTCGATGGGGAAGTAGGCCGTTTAAATTCGGCATTCGCTTGAAAAGTGTTCTGATAACTTTTTCGGCTTTGTTTTGCTGATTCAAAATGAGTTCGTAGGGTACTTAAAGCGATGCTTACACCGGAAATCCTTAAAATTACTTTCAATCAATGTTGATAAATGAAAAATGAAGTCCCAGGACATAACTGTTATTCGCATGTTGACCCGAGAAAATGTTTTCACATTCGGCCGTCCTGCCAATGAAGTAACAACACATTCTCATAAGTTCGGTGCAAAAATCGCATAAGTTGAAGTTCGCGTAGTTACTCAAAGTTTCGTATTCTTCAGGACTTGCACCTAAAGACTATCGCATGTTTGCAAGTCTCAAAAGCACGCGGACAAAATCGTAGTTATTGCGTAAACTGCATTGTATTTCGTTGAGTGCGTTGACAACTCGTTCGTTAACAAAGCGTTTATTTAATCTTAGAGAAGCATTGCCCTAGTAGCGACATGCTTAATGAAGAGGCCGATATTGATGCATAAGATTGTAATACTTTTTTTTTCTTACTTAGTCCCGGGATTTTCTGACCAAGATTTCATATCTACAATGTTAACTAACATCCTGATGCCCATCCAAAGTAACAAAATGCAATGCGACCGCATAAAGGAGAAACTTTTCAACTTTTCAACAGCGTTAATGAATTGGCGCCACAAGAGTCGCAGCTAACTCTTCATTTTGCTCCTTCCTTAGTTCTCTCACTAAGAAATGCTCGTTAAATTTAGAGAGTTAAGAAGATTGTTGTTGCAGATATATGGCCAAATAAATAAATTATATCCTGTTTTACTACCACTCAAAGTTGCGGGAAATTTTCGCTTAGCAAAAACACTCGCACAATTCAGTTGATTTAAAAATTCTATAATTAGCGAAAAAGTTAGAAAATGTTAGTTAAGACAAAGGTAAATAATTCAAAGAAGATAAGATATTTCGCAAAGTATTCTCCTTTACGGAATTTGCATCTACGATGAAGCCTGATAATTATTATTAAGCGGTTTTTTGTGCTAAGAGATACTATTATTATATTTTCCTTATTTTTAATTTGTAATTATTTTTCTTAATTTCAAGTGCGTTTAAGAAACTCTTTATAATTACAATTAATGGCATAATGGTGGTTCCTGTTAATAACGTTTGCAATCATTAAGATGCGAAGATAATGTTTTCTCCATTTTAAATGCGTGTGAAAAAAATGTGCAATACATACTTTTTTTTTTTTTTTTTTTGCTTAGGCTTCGTCGTGGGTGGTTCGTGGTTCGCTTGGGCGTAAATTACTTTGAGCTAAATTGCTTTTGTTGACTATTAAATTACAGAAATTAGAAAATTTTGTAACACTTACTGCATATGCATGTGTTGAATGTATTTTTATACCTCTACGTTACTTTTGGTCCTTGTAGAGTCATACCAAGTTCGTGCGGATGTAGGCAGCAAGCAGTAGGACTTGTAATCCTTTTATTTTATTACCGATCGTTTCAGAATCATTTTCTAAATAGATTTAATCTTGTCCGTTCGTCCGTCCGTCTGTCTGTTGTGTTTTCTTGTATTCGGCTTATAGATCGCATTTTTTGATGGTATTTAGTACACTGAAGCTAGCGGAAATGGCTCGAATCGGACCATTTTTCGGCCACTTCCATTTGCCTTATTTTGGAACAACTGTAACGTCGTGGTGTAGCGTATTTAATAGTGGATCGTGACTCACAATAGCGTGCTTTTACGTGTTAGTAAGAATTTTTTTATGCAAGCCACCAGATTTACTCATATGCATACATAATATTACATTCATAAGCTAAGTTGAAGGATATACTCTATTTTATATACGTTTAATTTATGGAAAGCTTTTCAAAGTTTTTTTTTTTTCTTTCCTATTTATGCTTTTTTTTACTACGGTTTATAGTTTCACTTCGCTTTCATGATTTCATCGGTATGCATGCGTAAGTTGGTTGTTCTACATATATATATATATATATATATATATATATATATAATATTTCTAAACTGCATTACTTGCATTACTTTAATGCTCTACGTTGGATGATGTGTAAATGACAGACTATTTTCTAGTTATTTAAAGTTAGTTGAAAAGTTATATATGTTATGTATAAGAATTGAAAGCGAACTATTTTTTTTTTTTTTAAGAACACCAAGCAAGCGAGTTGTTTCTAGCAAACATCAAGGCAGCTTACGTAGCAATTTAGCAATTTTAAGTGCGTTAAGTATCTAATCAAAGTCGACTTTCGCTCTTCAACTTTTCGTGTTGCTTTATAAGTTTTAAAGGTATACTCTGCCGCATATCGTAGATTATTATATAGAAAATATGATAAAATAAAAATAAATTCAAAAATCTCGAACGCTTTGCAATAAGTTTAATGAGTTGGCTGATTTTGTAAACATTTCTTTATTTTTTTCGTTTTGACCAGTCACTCGGGAGGTGCCCGTGCGAGCAGAGTGGTGGCCAGGAAGAGTTATAGAGGTAGAGAGAAATGCCAAGGGGGAGAAGTATTTGTGTACGTTTGACTTCAAAGGGGAAGCATCAGGCACGATGGAAAGGTCCACTACTAGTCGATTGTTGCACAGGGGGGACAGTGTGATGGAAAAACGACACCCCGCGGTAGTCCGTCGTGGGATATGCAGGCAAAAAAAAAAAATGTTTTTGATGCTCGCTTTTAAAGTTTCTCTTAATTAATCCATTTACAAGAATATGTGTTATTCTATACTCAATTTATGTTACGCAGAAAAATATCAGCCAGAAATCATTTTTTGAATCTGGCATCAGTGGTATTGTGTTTTCCGTGAAACTGTTGGAGAAACTTTATGTTAATGGCGTGTTATCAAAAACAACAACAAATGAATAAAACTATCGGTAAAATGAATATAAAAAGTTCTTTGAAAAAAGGCTGAGGAAGCACTACCTGATAATGGGAAAATATTTTATGCATTCGTTGTGATATTTAGCGTTTGAAATGCTTCCTCCGTTCATCTACATCATCTGTTTGTTTACTTATTTCGTTCATTTGTTTGTCAATTCATTTAAAAATTTATCTATTTCCTCATGCATATGCCCTTCCGTTTTTACATCCGCCGCTATGCTTCAAACATCTATATATTTTTTAATGTTTTATCCCTCTATCTATCTGATCCTATGTTCATGATCATGCCGAGAATGACACTATGTTTTAAATATTTCTTCTTTGTCCTTCCATCAATGTGTTGTATATTTGCCTATCGTATTGTCCATTTGTCCTTCCTATCCGCCGCCTCACTTATCTGCCAGTCCCTATGTTCGCTGTCTATGCGTTGCCCCATGCGCATCTTTTTACTGCAATTTTCTAACTTCAAGCTAATCTACAAGGTCTCACAGCTGAATCCATTTACTGCGATTTTTTTTTTTTAAGTTCTTCTTGAGTATTTAACAAAAGGAAGTAAACAGAGAGTGATAAAGAACAAAAAACTCACCCATCTTACCTTCCAGTCTCCAGACAGCTTACTAGCTGGATGGTCTGAGCATCTCATTGCTGCAAATTTTCTAATTTAAAGCTAATCGACGGAGTCACACAGCCCGACCTACTTATCAACAGTATTTTTTCTTTAGGTCACATTAGTCGCTTTTTAATCACAGATTGCCTTTTTGGCTTCACTGTCGTTCTCCAGGCGACCCCAGCAAAATTGGAAATGGACACAAGACATGATTCGAAGAATTCGTCACCATTTCCACAATGATATCATTAATTTACCAATCAGTTTTATATTGATTAGTTGAGAGCCCTTTAAACGTCCTACTCAAATATCTAAGAATATCGAAACAATTCCAAATTTTTTTGTTATTACAAAAATAATAGACGGGTATCTAAGATTCGGCTGACGGTTTCTTGTACGTTTTTAAGTTATTTAAAAATGTTTTTAAATGAAAATTACATTTTCCAAGAAGCACTGAATATTTATCGTATTTTGTCAAAGGCTTATAAAAAAAAAAAAGAAAAAACCCAACCCTTCCTTCTTATGTACATCATAAAACTTATGCACAAGTTGTGAGTTGTTTATTTCGTCGAAAGTTTCGTACATTCTTTGCTTATTTTTTTTTTATTTTTTTTTTTTTTTTTTTAATTTGATACAGCGCGCATACTTTTGCGTTTTATGTCAAACCGTGATTTCCCATTGGTAGTTACTCAATTCTTGTACAAGGAAAACTTTCGCCGATTTATAGTGAGAGGTAAATGCTTATTAAATGAGGCTAAGAACACTATATATATAGTCTTAAAGAAGTTTAAAATCTTAAAAAACTTTTGAAAAGTGTAAGTAAGCGCTACAATGGAATCTTTCCATTTCTGGTTAGCGTTTGCGTTTTTATATAACAAATTCGGCTAAACGTATGTTTATGTTTATGCTTTGTTAAGTTGGAAGTCAGTGCATCAGTGTTCCTTTCACGAACTTTTTTCTTTTCTTTTTTATAATCGAAATCGAATCTTTCTAAGAGTCCTTCCATTATATTCACTCGGGCAGTGTAGAAATATTTCAAAGACACTCTCTCTCTCTCTCTCTCTCTCTCTCTCTACCCAAAGATAACATATAAGGAAAATAGAACGTATGAGTGTGCAAGAGATTCCAAGCTTAACGTCACATTAAGATTTAGAAATAAGATTAAGATTACCGATGTAGGGTATTAATAAATGCTATGTTATCTGTTAATTCGCCAAAATATTTGTTACCTAATTTTTGCTTAACATATGCATTGCCTGCATTCAACGTTTTTTTTTTCCCCCCATCTCAAGCATCTACCCGCGTTTATTCATCTCGCATATATATTTTCTTTTTCGTTTTATTTATGTATATGAGGTTGTTTAAAATTTCAACTCCATGCTCACTTATCCTGTTTATGGTGCTATTCTCACTACTATTTTATTACTTAGGTGTTAGCAGGTAGTTGCTGCAAAAAAAAAGGGAAAGGAAAAACAAGCAAGAATATTTAAATTATGCACTTTTGCATAAAGTACTCACTCTATAGAAGAATATGTGAAAATTTACGTGTATTTGAATTGCCAGCAACTTAAATTTTTTTGTTTGTTGCTTTTTAATGCCGGTGATGTTGCTGTTGCTGCTCCTACTACTATAACTACTGCCCGTGCTCCTGCTCCTACTACCGCTGCTACTACTACTGCTGCTACTACACCATTTACTGTTTGGTGCATATTGTACAAGTATACGTCATTACTAGGTAGTAGTGTTTACTCTTTGAAAGTCTGAGAAAGTTTCATGTTTGCATGTGACTTGTTCGATAAACTGCTTAGGGGGCCATAATGATGGCGGGAAGAACATTTTCAAAAAAGATTCAGAATATTTTTAATACGATCTAATATTATTAACGAAAAGAAAAAAATAAATAAAAGTTAGCAAGAACTTTACTATGTTGATTTTAAATTTTTATAATGGATGTCGGAATTTCAATTTAAATTTTAATAGCAAAATGAATTGGAAGATAAAAATTTTAATTTGGATCTTTTTCAACATAAAATTAAATTGAAAATTAGTTAAAACTAAGTTTCAAAGTTTAAGACCAAAACCGTAAACGATATTTAAATTTATTTATTTGAGATTTCTTCTAGTTGGCCACTAACTGCTAGCATATATGTAAAAGAAAGCAGTTCATAAAAACAATCATATGCTTGATAGAATGAGAAAATGAATGGCTGAAGAATAGGAAAAAGTTTGTGAATTTATCTCGTGTGAGAAATTGTATCTGTTTACAAAAACGCGATAACAAAAGACGCTAACAAGAATGTGTGCACATTATAGACAACAATTCACCCATCTCCCCATAAAAAGAGACGTTTCGTTCCTTTGATAAGATTTCCTCTGTATGTTTGATAAAATAATGTTTTATCTTTCATTCGCAACAAGCACCAACAAATGCAATCACAATATTTTAACTAGCAGTTAGCAAACTATTGAAAAGCAAATAATTTAACTTTTAGTTAAGAATGTCTGTTAACTAAAACTCTCTTTGTTAGCAAACTTCCACGATTCAGTTTTAGATCTGATACGATTTTAGCTGTGTGATGCACTCTAACTTGATTCGCATAAACGGTGTTAACATTATCATCACAGTAATCCAGGCGATGAATAGAAGATGAATATCTCCGTGAATTGCGGCACTGCTTTCAATTTTCTCAAATCAATGCCCGGATAGCTTCATTCTGATGTTGATTTATTTTTGCCGAAGAACATAAGGGTGTGAAGTTATCTTTATATATAATTAACAAAGACGCAAACCAAAAATTTGAACAGAGATCTCTTAAACTATTAAAAGAGTTCTGTTAAACGAAGTGAAGGAAGGATTTAACTCAAATTATAGTAGAAATAGAAAACTTTTCCAAAAATATCTCCAAGCAAATCTGCATATCGTGGGAAAGTCCATTAATTAGGGATCCGCGCAAAACTAGTTTTTCTATTAGTACTTAGACCAAACGGATGAGACAAGCAGACCATACCAATTGTCCATATTAAAGTTAAGATTAAGCAATTTTACGAAATACGACCCTGGTTTATTTTAATCCAAAATAAAAAATAATGCTTTGTCAATAATGAAATTTATAGCTAATAGGTTGAGTTCATATTACATAATATATAGGCATAGACAGACAATATAATACGGACGCCTGCCATATTTACTAATAAGATGTTGTGCCACTTCTTCGCGGAATAGATTTGTAGACTGTCTGAGTGGTTTCTAACGAAATATTGTGCTATTCTTGCACCGAAACATCCGGCAATTTCCCCAATGATGATGAAAGTGGAGTTCTGCTTTTCACTCTCTGCTCTAATATTCTCTATAACGGTCTCATTCCACATAAATCAATGCGCTTCCTTATAGAAGTTCTTACGAAAAATAAACCTTGATAGTCGAGCTTACTTTGATCGCAGCTATAGCGGAAGCTCACTTGTCGATTCGGCGCAAACCCACAAGACGCCCATCACTTCCGTATCCATTTCTTTTTCCCTACTTCTTTCTGATCTACAACGTGTTACACGAATAGCGGACATCAACGGAATGATTGCTCATATTCCAACCGAAAAAACCAAGAATTATGTTGACATCTAGCGATTGTGTTGGCTGGAGAAGTTGCTTGATGAAACTCTTATGCTCCTCAGATCAAGACTTTCTGGCTGTGCGTGTTGGTTGCATTATCATCTTGGGATATGGCAGTGTTTAGTAGCAATATGCTAACCATAGTAAGAACTTCTTCGGTGAGAATGTCGAGATGTTCATTCGCAGTAATCTGGGCAATGATACGAGCGAGAGGGCTAGCTAAATACTCCGATAAAGGCGCCCAAATCATAACGAAACCTCCCCCATGCCTGATGCTAAGTAAGCAGGTACTCCGAATTATGGGCTTGTTTTCGGATTCTCCATACATCAGTCCGGATCATAACACCTGGCTCCAATCGTCAAGTGTTAACGTATTATGACCGAGGCACCACTTCTTTTGCAGCCTAGCCTTGGCGTCTGCCATACTGTTCTTTGCTCAAACGAGTACTGCTACTTCGCGTAAGGTTTATGGTGTCTGGCCGCAATGTTCGTTGGTCTCTGTTAGTTAACGTTGAGCTTCACCCGCTGTACCTTTTCGCCGGTAATGTTTCACCATACTTCGTGTGAGCGATCACACATTTCATCGTTCTCTTAATTTAATCGTCGCAGAATTAAGCGTCTAC
The DNA here is from genome assembly GCA_000688735.1 of Glossina austeni. NCBI lineage: Eukaryota > Metazoa > Arthropoda > Insecta > Diptera > Glossinidae > Glossina > Glossina austeni. The sequence goes on along the minus strand of KK502464.1, from coordinate 392,405 downwards.
TACATTGAAATATAATCTACAAATTATAAATTGTGCAACACATACAAATCACACAAAGTAGTTTTCTTAATATACAATAAGGTGATACTGCACCGAATAGGGTTTGTGTAGTTTGTATCTAACCTATGCATTTAATCTGCTATCTACAAATTTCATCCCCAACGGCCCAATATTGATCGCATTTTAGGATCGCTTTTCTTCCCAAATCAATTGAAAACAGAAAATAAAACGTCTTGATTTATTATGGCTGCTGCTATATAAAGAAGGCAAAAATGTGGTAAACTCATGCTTCTTCTTCTTACAGGTAGAAGAAGAAGTAATATACTAATTAAATAATTGTACCTCCTTAGAGGTAATCATAGGCCTCAACACTCCCCAGAGTGGGTTTATTGAAACACACACAATAAACATATCGGTTTCTCCGGTGTAGTTTAGGCCCCCAGTTTATAGAGAGAGAGTGTCTAACTCTCTGGAGGGCGCCGGTTACGCAAAATTAACCCGTCATGGGACACGTGGAGGTAAATCGGCAAGGTAGTGTACCCACGTTAAACTAACAAAGACAACCTATACCTGCTTGTTTCTTACTTCTTCACTTCGCCAAAGTAATTTTTTAAAATATTTAAAATTTTGAATTTAGCAAAAATTCAACGACTGCATAACTCGGATATTTCGCTCTATGTGTATGCTGTCCACGTTCAATTAATACGTCATTCATATGTGTAAGAACATAATATCAAGACTTCAGGTACACAAAACAAATATATCTATTGTGGGTAAGGGTTTTTATAGCTTCCATCCATGAGTTTCCTTTGCGCTTCGTTCATTCTCTGCTTGTCGTCCTACATTTGGCGTATTCGTCTGGTCATTGCACTTTCTCGCCGACAGTTTGTCTTAATCCTTATCTATTACTTTCATTTTTATGCCTTTATAAATTCTTCGTCCTGAGCGTTTTCTCCGCGCGTGCACCCTGCACATTTGACTATTGGACTCTCCCGCAGACAATCATCTATCTGTCCAAGCTGTGCAGTTTTTTGTTCTTCCGACATTCGCATATATACTTGGCGACGGTTTCTGGCCGTCCGGCCTTTTGCCAACTCGTTTGAGCTGCTATCTCGTTGTTCCTTGTCATCACTACTCGTTCGTTAGCCTTCTCACTCGTTTCTCCATCTCTTTGAACCCTGTCAATCGATCTATTCGCTATCTTCACTTCATTCTTCTTTTCTCTATTCTCTCCCGCTGTTTGCTGCCCGTCTAGCCATTAGCTTGTTTTTCTGTCTCTTTGTCCTATGTTTGCCCATTCATCGTTTGACTCAGTTTATTTGTATTGCAGGTTCAACCTTCTGAAGTCTGCCCATCACGCCGTTCTCTGTCTGACCCTATGTTCAACTATTATGTCACAGCCCTTTCGATGTAACATTGTTTGCCTTCGTGCGCCCTTCTAACTGTCCGTTCTTTCGTTAGTCTATACGACGGTTGGTCAATATATCATATACTCATGGGTTCAAAATTTGCGCAAGTGGAACAAACGCAGGCTAAAATTTTTCCTCAAGTCAATATTCATAGATTTAAAATTGGCTTCGACTCATCCAAAACAACATATGATGGGAAGAAATGGGAAATAAATCAATAATTTCCATATATGTGCACATATGCTTAACTTACGATATCTGACGATGTTCGCCTCGAATACGCATGAAATCAACTTAAAAGTGCTAAGCGAATGGTCTAATCAGCTTCGAACGAGCCTAGATTTCACAACAATTTTTCTAAAGTAGGATACGTGCAAAAGTCGTCTCAACGTTCGCTGCTGAAATTTTGTAATTATTTCTTATGTATACTAGCACATCCACGCCACGTACAATCATTCATTCCACTTGTGTTCGGTTGTATTTAAAAGCAGGCACTTAATAAATCAATAAATCACTTGCAAATCAACGTATGTACTAGAAAAGGAAGGACGGATTTCACTTGCTTTTGAATTTAAAGAAACAAAAAAGAAAAAAAAACTTATTCTACAAAGCACACTTCCATTGCTCATTTGCGGTGTTATGAGGTAAGAGCACGAGTATGACACAGTTTTTGAACTGAAACAATTTGCTTCAGTGATAATGTACAAAACTAATGAACTGTGAATTGATAGAATTCTTGCACTGTGACAAATTAAGGTATTCCCGAAGTCGTTTTCAATATTAAGTAAATTTTTTTTGGTTTTTGTTGTTTTCTGAATTTTGTCAAACACTTTTCAATAGAAGAACACATAAGGCAACGTTTTGTTTACATAATGTCGCGACCAGAACTGTAAGCAGTGTCGAACATACACACATTCAAGCTTAACGGCAAACAAAACCAATGAATGAGTTGAGTGCCAAATGCACAAAGGTGTCGATTTATTCATCAACAACGTTGTTTTCGTGATTTGGTGGCTTCATCATGTGTTCTACCATCCAATACATGTGCACTTATACATCGGCTTGAATGGGTAATGAATGAGTGCTCTCTCTCTTCTTGTTGTACGCGCGTACTACATCTAACACGCGATAAGTACTCTTTTACAGTTTGCTATTTGTTGTTAATGCTTACTCGTGCGTAGTTTGGTTGCAAAAGACTTAAAACGCGCTTTGAATGGGTTAATGTCTTTTCAACATTTTGTGCATTTGTAGTTAATGTTACTGTTCGCGTTTTTATTGTTGTTTTGTACTCTATACAACAATTTGTTTTTCGTTGCCAACGTTACCACTATTGAAAACATTAAGCCATACCCACTGTTGCTGGCGCTTGTTCGCTTGCTTGCTTGTTTTGCTTGCTTGCTTGCTTGCTTGCTTGCTTGCTTGCCATTATCGCTCAGGCGATAGATGGTGTCGGTACATGATACACTCTGTTACCATTTACTCATTATTGTTTGTTTCCTCTTTGGCTAAGAAAGCAAAAAAAAAGAAAAAAAAGAAAAACAAAAAAACAAAAAGGAAATGTATACAAGTGGAGAGAAACAAACTAAGATAATGTAAAACTGTTATTATTGTTGTTGTTGTTGCTTGGGTTTTAGCTAAAGAACCGTGAACGATAAAAATAGCGATAGAAGACATCGACAAAAACAGAAATGACAATTAAACAAAAAACATAAAGAGCGACAAAAAATAAACGTCATTTAGTCTATTTATGGCAATGGTTTCAATGCTTATTGTCATTGCATGTGCACCATCACCGTTGGATGTTTGTGTTCTCTTTTTCTTTTTCTTCTGCTTCTTATTATTATTTTTTTTTTTTTGTTTTTTTCTTTTTGTTTATGGATAAAACAAAATAAATGAACCGTTGTATAATTTCTCTCATTCCGTTTTGTGTTTTGTGCGAACAAAAACTGTAATAAAGTAAGAATAATAAATAAATTCAATTGGGTACAAATGAAATTATGGTTAGATTTGATAAAAACCACGAAGAAAAAGAAGAAAAAGAAGAACTGTACAACGGAAAAATCCTTTTTCCCCCTATGAGATGCAAATTGGTGTAACACATAGAAATACCAATGAGCCATGTGTTGAATGTTGGCGATGAGTGGTATTCACCTCCACTTCTCGGATTAACTTCTTAATATAAAGGAAAGCAGTGGGCTCTAGTCGCTTTAGTCAGATTGACATCAAATATTAGTGAAATCGGGACATAAGCCAACTTATAATATATGAAAATTTGAATTCTACTTTTGAATGTTACGTCTCTTCATACAAGGGGACCACAACTTAGTACAATCGCTGAGACTAAGTCATGCAAAGATTGCCCTTCGATCGTTTCATTTTGCCGAAATTCTTCATTGAAGTACGGTAGGGCTTGCGAATGATGGGCGTAATAACGACATTAGAAATGTCCCCTAACTCACTATTAGACCATATTGCGAAAAAAGCCATTGAGGTTCTATGTAATACTCAGGAGTACAAGATATGCAGAGCGAATATTGCGATTACTTGTAAGAGTATTAATCGTAATTCGAAGCAACCATTTCCGTGCTGTTTCCATATGCAGGGCTGAATATCCCCGTCATGTTTTTATTGCTTATTTTTGGCATAAACTAGAAGAATTTTATGTCTCGGTTATCCTGTTCTCTCAACGAGGGACAAATTACGTCACAGACAATTTATAAATTGGGTTATTAAGACTGAAGTTCACCAACGGATTGCTTAGAATATCTTATTTTGTTCTTACATTATTCTTAAGGCATAATTTGTTTCAAAGCTTTATATCCTCGCGTAACCTTAGCTTGCTTCGAAGTGGCATGGACACTCTCGGACTGTTTACGCTTCGACATTTTGCCCGGAGAACATTTACTGCGTGCAGCGACGATGGTATGTCCATCGTCATCAACAGCCTTTAGCGTCGGCGGAATTTTCACTTCAGAGATGAAAAAGTTTCGCGCAACAAACAAATTCTGTTTGGTTATTCCAAGGAGCTCGGCCGTTTTACCCACGTTTTTTCAAGAACCGTACGACGCACTATTGCGACTGCTTTTTCGATAACTATCTGTCTTTGGGACCCTGTACCTGAGACTGTTTCGATTTTCTTCACTATTGTCTCTTTCGCCCTATAAATATTCATAAAATTCTTCCGGACAACCGCTATGTCTGTGAGTAATTAACCAAAAAAATAAAATAAAATAAAATCTTTGGCAAAAAATTACGTTTCGCAGATCCCTTGCAAGCTATTACTCAGCGTGAATGCCTTATCTTCGTGAATTTACTATGCTTTTATGTGCTTTTTATTTATTCCATACATCAACGATCTCTCTTTGGTGTTTAAATCCGCCCATATCTTAATGTATGCTGACGCTGTTAAACCGTTTTCTTCCTTTTCCTTGGAGTCGCCATCGTATTAGCATCAAATTGATATAAATCATTTACAGTTACAGGTTGATGGTTAGATTTTGTGAAATTAAATCTAAAAAAATTGCAAGAAACTTCCTTTCCCAAGAAGGAAGTCATTCAACACATGAGTATTTCACCGATTCACACAAGTTAAAAAACGTAGACTCGATTTAAGGGTTCTAGTCGACCAAAGATTACGTTTTAATTCGCACATTGAGTTCTCTTTAAGTAAAGATAGGTCTCATTACCATCCAAAGAGCTTAAGGGTCCATACATTATCAAATAGTGTTTAGTTAGACTAGTACAGTAGTATGCCACTGTTGTGTGGTCTCCTTCCTTCCCATTGAATCCGGTCAAAAGCAATTCTTGCTGTTTGCGCTTACGAGTTTAGGTATGGACCCGCTTGTCTTTCTGCCTCCTTATAAAAATAGATGGCTTCTATTAGCCTTATGGCCACTTGAGAAACGTGGACTTCTTCTTGGTATTTCCTTTTTAATTAAGTTAACTAATTGTACTATCGTTCCGCCATTACTTGCATGTCCCTAAACGCTTCTGTAGGAACCTTATGTTCATTAAGATTAGTCCATGCAATTGTAGTTACGAGCTTTTCATTCCGTTCAGAGTTGTTTGCAGAAACCTAAGTGATGTCTAGCATTTAATCTCAGTATCGGACTCTTTCAATTCTATCAAAACAACTGCGCTTAATACGCGCGATTTGCTTACGACATATTAAAGCTAACTTGCAATCTTAACAACTCGCTATGATTCGAAAATTAACTGTTGTTGTTTACTGTTATCGGTTGCCGAGGTTTCGCATGTTTGCAATGGTTTAGAGGCAACTCGGAACTCTACCAGCTGCGGGTGCGCTTCTATGCTAGTTATGTACGCGCTTTTTTCCTTTTCCTTGTTTTTCTCTCGTATTTATTTATATCTATCTACATACATTTATTTATATATACTAATATCTTTTGCGTTGTTTTTCTCTCTTATTAATTTATACATGAATTTTATTCTTCCTCTTTTTTTTCTTTCTCTTATTTCTTTTCCTATACTTTGTATTGGTTTTTAATAATAATTATTACGAGATTTACTTGTAAGAGTTAATTGAACGCGACTCTTGATTTATTTTAGTTCAGTTTCATGTGCAGATAAGTAAATAAATAAATATGTGACACGTTATTGAACGCGTTACAAAGGGTAATTTATTTTGATCGAATGTTTGGAAAGTCACATATTTCATAGATGCCGTATGTACTTATGATCAACATGTGTTGTAGAAAGGGAAATCGTCATATCTACACTCACACGTATGATAGATTATGCATTTAAACCATCATCATCTACCATCAATCTACGCTCCGGTTGAAAAACTTTGCTTAAAATTTTGAACTTTGTTTTAAGTACTTCACTTTTACACAACGTGGATTAAGCATAAAATGAACCCGAAATGACGGCATCACTTGTGCATGCATAGCGAAAGCTTAGCAAAAAAGAAAATGAATTAACTGGGTTCGTCTGTCAGGGGGATTGATGAGATTGTTGCTGTTATAGTCTCACAACTGTGCTCATAAATTTCAGTTTTCCTTCAATTTGTCTCGCTTTACTCTTATTGTTACGTTGAGTTACGTTAAGAAAGCAATTAAATCAGTTTGTCTATTGGTTTGTCCGCCGTTAGCAAAAATCTCCAACATACGTTACGGACTCTTAGTCATTTGTTTCATTGCGAAGGCAAGAGCATGTTTTACCTGTTTACCTTTCTTACAAAGCTTGCCGTGATCTGCATTAATCTCTAGAGTTCCTATAGTATGCGTTAAATTTTTTATCAAAAAAAAAAAAATGCTTACGTTTATATAGTACAACAACATATTGCAACATGTAGGTGCGGTCAGTTTTTATTGCACCTTTACAAATGATTAAAAAAAGATGAAAAGAGCCCGGACATGTGATATCGAATGTAAACCGCTCGGGAGTAGTTCTAGTCCTCTCTTTATCGTCATAATGTCACCTACTTTTGATGAATAAATAGTTTTTCTAATATAACCCTCCGATATCGGTCGATTGTTCCAATTCTTTCTTTTTTATATACCATCGAAGCAATTTAGTTGTCCTAAGGTCTTTACGACTACACTTAACTAAGTGTTTAAGTGTGTGAGCGAAAGTGTAGTAAGTGATCTAGCTAAGGAAAGAGAATAATTCTTCTGTCAAAGAGAATAATTCTGAAATTGAAATATTAAAAAAAGAAATAAAATGAGTTGCACTACAAAAGGAAAAAAAACGCTTAAATTTCGTAGTAACTCTTTGCAACACTAATATGAACGTAGTAATCAAGAAGCAATTTATGCTTTATAAAAAAGGCAACTCAAGATCAAGTTTGTTTTCTAACTCTTTCGATCCACAGTCTAATAGCTCTCGTTACATAGCAAGACCAAAAGTGAGCCAGTGTGCGAGAGAGGAAGAGAGTGGGATGGAGAAAGATAGAGAGAGGTGAAGAGAAACGATGAGAGAGGTAAAGAGAGAAAGAGCGGGAACGTGAAAGCGAAGTAGTTTGTTCTTTAAGTCTTTCCTCGCAAGAGATCTTTAGTAGGCTGTCAATCACTTAACAATAATTGTCCGCTTTAGTTCAAGTTTAAACGTGGAGGGTAACTTTTCTGCTTAGACGTGTACAACGCTTTTCATTTACGTAAATTTTTTTATTTAATTAAAAAAAAGTGTGAAAGTTAAGGTTTATGATAAAAGTACGAATGATGTAATCGTAAAAAAAAAAGATAAAAATAATATGAATTAAATGAGAAAAACGTCTTTAACAAAAAATTATGAAAATATTTATGCCTCCATCGGTGTTCACAATATAATTTGCGAAATAATTGTTAAAATATACAAAGATATGTAAATATGTACAAACCTAATAAAGTGCCTGATAACCGGATCTTCTATCTATGATATGTTAAAGTGAGATGGCAATAAATGAATAAAAATAAATAAATTATGTATGTATACATGTAGTTGATGAAATACTTAAAGATATACATACGCACAAGCTGGTATTGCGCCATCAATCGAACGCTTGTAATGAGCTTCGGAATTATTTAGTAAATAAAAACCGATATACATAAGTGGTATTAAAAAGAGAAATCGCGTCTTTGTGTATGTTGTGCGTGAGTGTGATTTTCTCAGATAAGCGAAAAAAAAACCCAAAAAAATGTTTGATATATGCGTACACACACACACACTTATATACATCTATGTATATATATAGATAGATATATATATTATTAAACGAAAAAACTTTAGCTAAGCCTTATTAACTTGTTTGTCCAGAAAGTTTTCCATTTCTTGTTGTTTTTGTTAAAAGAAAATATCTTTGTGGAATGTCGCAATTGCATTGTCTTTGCTATTCACTCATCACTTGTCGTTGATGAACTTATTTGTAATATCGACTAGTTTTCCTAGCCCTCTTATTATTGTCTGCCTCTTGCGCTTTTTCTTTTCCGCGTTCTCCACTTTCTTGAAATATGTAATCAAGCTAAGGAAAACTAAACATACATTAGACAAGAAATTTATATTCACTTCAAAATGAATCCATCTTGGGTTGCATTGGATTGAATTTTTCGCTTCTTATAGATATTTTGAAAATCTACCCCAACCATAGCAATAGTGTTTTGCATTGACTTAAGATGATTTTTAATTTGATCTCTACTCTAAACTCGTATCTCACTTTTCCAACTTCTACGTTTTCCACTTTCTACCTTAATAGTAAGAGTTGACCTTGAAAGCATTCGAAAACACAAAACAACGATCTATGCTAATGCGCCTTTGTGAGTAGTGTTACAAATGGAGTAATAAAACTAGCACATCCCATTGTGTTTCGTAAGGGAAATAAAAAACTGAATAATTATTTAAATTGCATTTATGGGTTGCGTGTGGAATGTGAGAGGGAGTGAGAAAATTATTTGAAAGTAAATACTTACGGTCGGACTGATTGCTGCAAATGCAAAACAACGTCAAAAGCAATTTTTTCGTAGTACCTCTTATATGTGAAAGTTGCATTGAATTAAAAACATCGGTTTAGAAAGAAAATTTAAAGAAAAGCGCTTAAGCTCTTTATACAATATTCGATCGCTCTTTTGAAGTTCACTGAACATTACTTACGAATTTGACAGTAAAGTATTTATTGTAGCTATGAAATTGAAATAAATTGTAATAGTCGTTTGTGTGTGTGTGGGGTGCCTTGTTATACATCAAACAATCGAACGAGAATAGAATAGTAAATGCATTACAGTTACATTACATACAGTGTGGTGCTCTTGCCAGAAACTTTGTTCGGCCCTCGTCCAACAAGTTTTCTATTTATTACGAAGACGACTAATCTTTACTTTAAATCTACCATAACTTACACTAGTCCAAGTTGTGAGTGACTTTGTTTACTTCATATGATCAAGGACAAGAGTATATTAATGCGGGCTTATGCGGGTATATGCAGCGCCCACAAGGATTTGGGATATACTCGCAATTTATTCCTTTTATTAGTCAATGATCGATTCTGAATCGATCTAAAGTTGTCTCCCTTGGTTTCGCGCCTTAAACCCACAGGTTATTCTGATGAAATTAAGTATACTGACATGTTTTGGCCCAAGAACGCACGCCACTGAGTATGGTTCGGATTGGATTACTTTTGCGACCACTTTTCATATGACTTTATTGGAAGTGAAGTGCCGTAGGGCATTTAACGGTAGACCGCTACAATATTAAATTGGGGAAAAAGCAATCCATAATTTTTACCTGAACTTGAAGACTTTATTTAATATGTTTCGGATTAATTTTGGTCAAATACGCACCATTTTGTTGTACAATTAATTGCCATTTTCAAGGTAACTTCGTGCTGCCTCTCTCATAGAAATCTTGGCCAGTATTGGCGGCAAACTTTAGTAAGCGATTTTCCCAACCTTCTCTGGACGCTTATTTCTTATCATTAAGGCACAGCAATGGCTTGGTGCCAGGTCTGGGCTGTGTGGTGGATGCACCACTACTTCCCAAACGGAGTTTCTGGCGAGTCAGTCTGGCTGTGCCCCGATGAAAATCAACAACTCTCCTGTTGGCCAATTCCGGCCAATCGCTAGCTCTAAACGGTCCAGCTGTGGACTATAGAGATCCGAATTCAATGTTTGGCTAAATAATAATAAATGATTGCTTTGTAGTTCCACGAAATGCACAGCACAGCCTTCCTGGCCGTTAGTTTTGGTGTGGCCACCGTTTGAGTTGCTTTACCGCGCTTTAACTCGATCGTTTTCGCACAATGTGACCCATTTCTCATCCCCAGCCACCATTCGCTTAAGAAATGAGTCGATTTCATTCCCTTTGGTCAAGGCTTCGCAGATAGGCATTCAACCTATTTTTATTTCGACGTGGCATCCAAACATCAAGCTTCTTTTTGATTCCAACTTTGTATAAACGGTTTAACACTGTTTTATGGTCGATCTTTACCTCCTGGGCAATGCTGCAACTGCTAACCTACCAATCAACTTCTAACATTTCTGTGATTTTATCGACATTTTCAACAGCGGGCCTACCTTTGCGAGGTGCATCTTTAACATTGAAAATGCCTGAAAACAATCAACGAAAGCAAAATTGCTCGTAATTGGCTGTTACAGTAGCGGGATCATAAACACCAATCACATATTCAGCCGCCTGGCTTGCAATTGCTTTCGCCTTCATCAAAGAAAAACCATAAAATGTGCCGAATTTTCTCGTTGTTGACTTCCAATTTTAACAGCCTGTAACACACAAGCAAATCAACCAAACAAAAAATGGTGCAAGAGTTTCTTATTGCACGAAATGTCACCTTTCCAACGAGCATAATTCTGAAATTGTTTGATCGATGCTCTTGCGAGATATCGATTACTACAGACATCTACCAAGAAAAAAAAGTAGATTTCTTTTTCGCCAACCTAATACTTTCTCTTCTTTTTCTTTTGGTTTCCTTTAAATGAACAATTAACACTAAAAAAAAAAAACGAATATTTGTATATATGGAGTTAAAAAAAAATTATCGCAGTTCACAAAATGTCTGTTATTGTAACACGATGTGTCTCAGAATCTCAAAATCAGAAAGGAATCCCGTCCTTTGGACAGTGAGCAGTCTGTCGAGCACAAAATTTCGCCGTGAACTGAAGTAATGTCCATGCAGAATATGCATCAAGAAATAAATTTTTTAAATTCCCGAAGTTTTCTTCTAATCTTATTATCTATCTACGAAGAATAGATTACGCACATACTACTTGCTGCATGGCAGTCAAAAAGATAGGTCGATAGACAGATCGAAAGGCACATAGACGACCGAAAGAGGGAAACGAGCGAAAGGGGAATTTCAGTATCACTCTCTACGTGGAAGAAATCTAAATCCGGTCCCGAAGTCCTTTCATAACAATTAAAAATGTTCTTATCTCAGGAGGAGGAGGCCCTGAGCTGTTCGTCCGTTAGCTGGCCACGTGCGTTAATTCGTTTGCAAAATAAAAAAAAAATCCGTTCTTTTTTTTTTTTTTT
>KK502464.1:351734-373156 GCA_000688735.1 Glossina austeni | reverse complement strand
ATATGAAACTACGAAAGTATCTCTGTGATTAAAGCATATTACAACACTTATGTATATATATATATATATATATATATATATATATATATATATATGGGACATAGAGTCGTTGTCTATGAAGTCTTTAAAAGAACTCTATTTACATTTCGAAATCATTTAACGAAGGGTAACACGTTGCATGTATATTGAGATAAAAAAAAATTTGTTCTTTCTTGATGTGAGTTTTTTTCTTCACTTAACTCGTCGTTTCTTATAACGCAACACTATACTAACGTTTCATAATGTGTCTGTATTCTTGGAAAATTCCTTTAAGCGTTCATATTTATTTCAATGGCATCGAGGCTTTACTTTCTTGTTGTTTGTACTTTACTTTGGGAATTAGAACGAAAAGGAAATTTTTGCTTTCATACTTAATCCTTTTCTTTTTTTTATTTATTTTTTTCTTTTTATTTCTTTTTCATCGCACTACAAAGGAAATCTAAATTGCTTTTGTTTCTCTCTTCAGAAACTAAACTTAAAATAGCAAACGGCGACAACTCAACAACAACTGTAATAATAAAAACGTACTGCGACCGGAAATGACAAAAGACAAGTCAAAAAGGGAAACTTTTGTTTCAACACTAAATTGAAAGATGAATTGTTAAAGTTTTCTCTAGAAAAGTTAACTGCTTTCTTCTATTTTCCTTTATTTGTTTATTTGTTTTTGTTTTTATTTTTTGTTTTTTCTTTTCTTGCTTATAGTCCGTTGTACAAGTAATTTGTGTGTGTGTGTGTGTGCGACTCGGTCCGGCTCTTAAGTTTTCAAATACGCAGACAATTTTTATTTTTTATGTGCATGTGGCTGTGCGTCTGTATTTGTGGCTGTGTGTGTGTGTGTGTGTGTGTGTGTATGCGCGTTTATCTATTTAAAAGTTTTCCCTAATGTCTTGACTTTGGTCAATAACGTTGAGCGATAAGAAAAGTCTTTGCTCGCACAATTAATGGTGTGAGACTTATAGCGACTTGAGGGCGCTTACACTTGTGTAGAATATTGTTTGTTTGCTTGTTTGTTTGTTTGTTTGTTTGTTTCTATGCTTATGTCTCTCTGGTAAGCAAATCATTTGTTTTTTAAGTGCCAGCATATCCGGTGTGACCTTTAAACAATGATTGAGTAACACAACAACGTCATTACAAAACAAAAAAACGGTTAACGAGAAAAAAATCGCCCTTTTCCCTTAAAGCTTATTAATCAGGATAAAAAAAACAAAAATCATCACTGACTCGAAAATGAAAAAGAAGAGGGAAAAATATTAGAAATAAAAAAAAATAAATTTAATAATAAAGTATCAACCTATAAACCTTTGTGCTTCCGTGTTGCAGTAGAAATTGCAGTAAGCATAACAACTGCAATTATGTTAAACGTTGACTGATGTAAAGTTTAAGTTGAAAAGAAGAGGAATTTGTTTTTGTGTGCATGTGCATGTGTATGCGTTTGTGTGTGTGTTTGAGTGAACACGTTTTGGTTGGCAACAATTTTAATCCCTCTTGGCTGACAAGCAACCTAGAAAAAGGCAATAAATTTCTCTATGCTGCTGCTTTTGATAATCTTCTTTAAAGACGGACGTTGGCCATCAGCCATTGTGTGGCTGCTTAGAAAATAAAAAAAAAAAAACAGAATGGATGAAAACAAAAAAAAATAGCAAAAAAAAAATCTAAAGGATTAAAAAGTGTTTCTAATATGGTTTCTTATGCCGCTATTTACTCCGTTGCGTATATAACAATGTGCAACATGTTTCCTGCTCATGTGTACAAGCATGTCACATGGTCTGATGATACTTTGCTTGTCATTTATCTAATCTTCCCGTCGTTCACTGCTTCTGCTCCCGTGTATGTGTGTTTGCATGTGTATATTTATATACATGTGTATATATATATATATGTGTGCATATATGTGTGTGCGTAGCACTTGTTGTATAACAAAATGAACTCGTCGTTTCTTTTCGTGTCATGTTTGTTGTAGAGATTTTTGCCGGAGGATTTTTGTTTTGTTCTGTTCCCTTCTTTTTCCTCTTTTTTTTACCGGCTTTCTGCTCTCTATATATGTTTGCTATATATATCTGTTCTGTTGATGATGGTAATGCTGTTGCCGATGATGATGACGATGACGATGATGATATTGTCAACTTCTATAAACAAAGTCAGGCGCACCACATAAATATGTCAGAGTTAGATATTTTGTTGCTGTTGCTGTTGCTGTTGTTGCTATATTATACGCCCAAGTGACAGTGTCAGGACATAAAAAGAATTTATGTAATCGCTATGTAGCGTAAAACTGACATCTACATCAGAGTTCCGCTCACACCAAGCTACAGCTTATACCGCAATGTATCGAAGCAAGCACCTAAGTCTTTATAACTGATTATATATGATTTTGTGTGAACGTTCTCATTTCCTTAACAAAGCAAAAAAAAACAAAAAATTAAATTTTCTCTTGCCCTTTCTTTTTTTTTTTTTAACAAAGGTAAAGATTTAATAATGAATACCTTTTCATATTAAAAAAAAATCTACATATATATAAAAACCGTGAATTAAGCAGTTAAGTACGTAAGTTGAACCCTAGTCGCTATTTGTTAACACCGTTACATATGTGGGAAGAAAAAATGATGATGAATTAGATGATGAATGTTCGACTTAAGGAATTCCATTTTTTCAATTTTCAATTCGCACCAAATCATATAAGTCGTGTCTTCTTAAGAAATACTATTAACTCGCAATGGTTTTTTGCCGACATATTTACAAAAACATTTAAAAATTATATAAGAAAAGAGAAATGTGAAGATATATCATGGTCCGATTAAAGTTAACATGTGATTCAATAATCAAAAATTTAATGGATCATAATTTCACCTGCGAACCTCTCTTGACAGAAATTCAAACTGATTACGCGAACAACGAAATATAATAATTTGTGAAAGCGGATCGAAGCGGTGACACGGCCCCGTAGTGTAATGCTTGTGGGATTTTTGGATGAGGGGAGTGGTAACAACCACGGCAAATGGCCAGATAATTGTTACCTCTCTCCACCGTCAACTGCCAAACGCTTTGTTAGATTAGAAGCGAGTTGTGCACTCTGAGCATTTCCAAGTCAGGCGAGTTGTTACTGTATTCCATACTGTCAGCAATTAAAGCGTTGAAAACACGCAATTGCGATAAAGGGCCCAGAATTGGTCGGTGGGAAAGACATCTCGAGCTTGGCAAAAATTGGCCGGCCTTGTTTGGAAAGTTGTGATGCGCATCTAGCGTGTAGCCCAGATCTTGCCTATCATTTGTTTCGCTCTCCGCAGAAATCACTTAAAGATGCCAGTCAAGCTTGACAATGAAATGGATGTGCGAAAACCACATGGCTTACTTTTTCGCCCATAAATCCCAGAATTTCTGCAATTTCTAAAAAGTTATCGATAACAATATTATGATAATTTACAATATCTGAAAAATCTCTTTATGAATTTTGGCAAAAACCGCAATAAACTTTTCCCTCGTATCTCGTGTATTTTGAATGAAAATATTCGCCGGCGAAACAAGTGAATTTATAGATTGAAAATTTACTTTTACTGAATTGTGTTGAAATAAGGGAATTAATTTTTTTTTTTTTGCTTGATGTTTCCTCGTCAATGGTTTTTATAAAACTCGAGGATGTATTGTGTAAGCAAATGAAGCAATACGCTGAGAGGGAAGGAGACAAACGCAACGAAAGTTATTTAATGTAGTGGAAGTGATGCAATGGAATTCAACGAGACGCTCAAATTGTTCGTTTGCAGCAATACAAATATTTGTGGCGTTAATTTATCTGCCACCAACAACCCACTCCCCACTCAAAAAAAAACATTGATAAACGCAAGAAATTATATTGGGCTGGGAACGAATTGGTTGATATCGCATCATTACTTTAACCGAAGGACAAAGTGCAACATATATAGCGTAAGCCTACTATTCACATACTAATGCATAAGACAATTGCCGATCTTTATGCTAAGCATTGTTCGTAGCCGTATACTAAAAGAAAGCGTAATGAAAGGTTAGAGATTGAAGCGAACCACTAATCACACATAATGAAGTGATTATTAAACTGTTAGGCCTAAAGGGTAGGCCTCAATGAAGTCTACAGAGTATTAGCTCATAATGAGCAAACGTTCGGATTAATTTAGTCGATATATAATCATTCATATTGGATCAAATTGCAAAGAAAAATAAGCTGAGTACAAATTCGTGGTTGTGGACAATGTTTGTGAGAAAATATGCTCAATAAACGAATGGACGGACAGAGATTGATACTCGTTAACACTCATCAGTAACAATTTATAGCTTTTTTCGTTGCGTTACCAATATTTAATAATTTACCTCATGCCTCCTGGTGTAGAATTATGTGCATAAAGCAAGAAAAGAAGAAATTAAGAGAAACTCCGCGATGAGCGCACGGACACATGAGTGTACGAAGCGTGCGACGTTGCATTTTTAACGCAATCAATACAACCCATATAAAGTTTGTATTGCACTTGAATGTACTGTTTATTTTCATGTATACAATTACATACATATATATGTATACACATACATACATACATACATAAATCGTTTCATGCAGAACTATTTGCATTCCTTTATTTAAGATTTAAATTATTTTTTGTAAACAAACTATTGACAATAAATTTTTGTATTTATTTGATTGAATATTATTTTATATTTTATACATAAATTATGCTTCAGACATTTTTTAACACATATATATATATATAGTTTACTGTTAAAATGTTGTTGTTATTTTGGTGTGATGAATATTAATTATATACACTATTATCATATTTACTGTAGGAAAATAAAGTATACATAATTGTAAATGTATTCTGGGAAATGTTAATCGAAGCCCATCCATGTGCTATGATGTGAAAAACATGTCAACCACTTTGTGATGCGTAATTTAAAAGAGATAGAAAAGTTAATGACAACATTCAAAATTCGATTCGATAGTCGAACAATGAAGCAACGTCTGATTGCCAATAATATTTTGGTACGTTTTCGCTTAGGTTTTGTACCTTCTCGAGCGATTCGCGAATTCGTTAAACTCATTTTTATTCCCATCACCGTGAGGTATATTCATTTTATCAAAACGTTTGCAACGCCCAGAAAGAAGCATTAAAGGCCCCACAAAGTATATATATTCTTGAATAGCATAAAATGCTCGCACGTCCGTCTTTCCGTCTGTTGTAAGCCTTCTCCTGGCCGCAAAAATAAAGCTATCGACTTCAAATTAGGCAGAAACAGTGGAAGTTCTTGCACGCACGTTGATATTGAAAATAGTCGAAATCGTTCGAAGGATGCACCTATAGCACTACGTAAACTGGGAGGGCTTTTGTTTTTCAAAGGGAATAAAAACTTGATTTTTTGCTCTTTACCCATAAACTAAAGTAAACAAATGTACTAGACATTGGGCGAGTATTCTATGGGCGATACTACAGTGTTTGAGCACAAAAATGGAAAAAATTGACCATGCCTACACAATATTATAGTGTGTCAAGATTTAATTATTTTTTCAATACCTTTATAACGCGCGGAAACAAGCATCAAAAACCCCATAATTTATACAAATTCTCGGCCAGTTACAGCTCTTGAATGCACCTAAACATGTCCGCCTGTTCGTCTGTCTCATCTGTAACTTTCTAGCATTCTTCTGTTAGCGAAAATCGCCCAAAAAATTGCAAAAGAAATTGGAATTGACCTAAACTTTTCAAATGAACGCCTACAATGCCCACATGCCTCTACAATAAAAAATTTTATTTTGAAAATAGAAGGAATCAACTGCTCCCACTCCATACTATCGGGCGTGAGAATTTTATTCTTTTACTTCTTTTGTTCATTTTTGGGGTAAACGGTGATGAGTATAAAAGATTTGGTCCCGACCGAACTTAATTTGTCTTCTTACTTGTTAAATTTACCGCAGTCACCGCCTTTTTGGTATACGTTCTAAGATCAGCTTCAATTCATTCAAACCAAACCCCAACTTGGCTCTTAGGTGTTAGTTTTCAAAAGTCGAATTTGTACCTAACAAATTGACCTGAGATCGGCTTCATTCTCAGAGTAGTCTCAGTTATCAGGGATTTTTCAGAACGATCTCATCTATTATGCCTGGAGTTATTGTGATTCTTAACGATATTTTACAAGAGTTCCCTTTAAAGTCTTTATAAGAGGAAGCGGTGCTTCTTAATGCATTCGCAACTTCGACAAGATCCTGATACTTTTTGATTCTTTTTTTAAATAAATGCTACACAATTTTAAAAGTGTACGAATTTATTTTTAAAATAAGCTTAACACGTTTATTTTCGCTAGCTATTTGGGTTAAACTTCCTAACACATTCGAGTTGGAGTTTCTGGTGCGTTCACTTGAAGAGCGGAAATTTATAACAATAATAAATTTTTCCTGTCAGCAATGCATGCACGAATGACTGAATGACGGAATTTCAAAAAGCAAAATGTTGTTATTGTATATTTAAAGAGCTTTTGTTAAATACCACTAAGCGAGATTGGTTTTAGTTTTCTTACAAATTAATTAATTAAGTACACCATGTCGTATAAGTAGGTTTAGGAGTAAACGAAATCAACTGACTCCGAATGGAATCAAATGTAATTAGCAAAGTCAAATGTCTTCGAATAAGTCCATGCCTGGTCGCGAAGTGAATTGTCTTTCCTCCTTCAGTGACGAGCTACGCAATAAAGTCTGTCTGCCGTAGAATTATTGCGTACGCCATGTCGTATAAGTAGGTTTAGAGGTAAACGAAATCAACTGATATCCGAGTCCAAATGTAATTATGTCCGGGACCAAATGTAATTAGCAAAGTCAAATGTCTTCGAATAAGTCCATGCCTGGTCGCGAAGTGAAGTGTCTTTCCTCCTTCCGTGACATATCACGTACTAAACTCTGTCTGGCGTAAAACTTTTGTGTTTGTAAGCTGTCTGTGCCTACTTTTATCGCAGTGTATCTGTTGTAGTTTTTAAGTTAGTCAGAAGTCACAATTGTTCTCAATTTATGTTTTAGTGTGGGCGTGACCGATTTTGAAAAATTATCTGTGTGCAAGAATTTCCAATGGTTTCGCAAAAAGTTCCAATTTGATATCGATAGCTTAGTTTTGAGGATCTAGAGACCCCGCACAGATCGACGGACAGAGATACTTAAGTTACCCTAGAATTTGAGACTGATCAAGGCTATATGTACTTATAAGGTCGCCGCACGTTTCGTTTGAATGCGCTAAACATCTTGACAAGATGAATGTATCTTCAAGCTTCACTGTTCCGTATGCAAAGGAGATAAATGGGAGCATTCGTGCACAATTTGTACAACTGATGAAGCTTTAGGGCAGCGTACAGGAAGCAAGCAATGGTTTTGGTAGAACCTAGAATACTCTGAGTTATAGTTAACTTGGATAAGTAATGACTGGCAACGCCCATTCATTCATGCCTAGGTTAGGAGAAAGATCTCAAAGCAAAACATTTTGGATTTGTGGGCCTTCAGAACACTACCGTAAAGCCAAGAATCAGTATAGAAACACGAGCCCGAAGACTATGTCTTTGGTTTTTCCCAAAGCACAACTTCAAGAGATGATCAGCCCTTCAGTCATATAAAGTCAATTAATCTTTGAATTATCATAATATTGTGTTTTATACAATTGATGCTTCGATGCGTAACAACAAACATTTCAGTAATCCAACGGTACATGCCAGAGATTATTAAAACAGAAAATTCAATGTGTGTTAATTTCGCTTAGGAAGTCAAAGAAACATTAAAGTGTGGATGAAATAAATGGGATGAAAAATAGTTAGGGAAATATATGAAAGCAGTTAGTTGAGTTCAGTCATCTGTAAACAATATTAGCTGCAAATAAATGGAACAAGAATCGTAAATGAAATGAAATGAAATTGAAAGGAAAATAGATAAATTTTTATTAACATACTTTATATATACCTAAAGAGAGCCTAATGTGTCGTGACGTTAGCTAAGATTAGATTACTTAAAAACAAATATAAATAAAAGAAATGAAAAAACACATGAGTCTGTTTCGAAATCATTCATGCGTATATATAAGTTGTTGTTGTTGTTGTTGTTGTTGTTGTTGTTGTTGTTGTATTTTCATTGCATTTTGTCCCCATTACTTTCTATATTTTAAGATCTCTTTCTTTTAAATGTTTTGATTGCCTTAACGTTACAATACACTGACCTCTTGCTACTACATTTGCGGAGAGTCTTTCTGACTACTCAGTGCTAATTGAGTGCGAATATAGATGCGTTACAAATACCATGTCATGATTTGGATTGCAATATCTGTAACAACAACTACACTTACAATTTTATTGTTATTTCCACCCCCCCTTTTAAGCGGCGTATAAGTACTGTTTGTATTCTTCTCCTATATTTCCAATCATTTTTTATGCGCTTGCATAAGATGAAGATTTTATGCTGTTGTTGAAATTCACAAAAACAACAACAACAACAACAACAACAACAACAACAACAACAACAACAACAACAGCAACAAGAAGTATAAGAACATAACTTCAGTTAAACCAGACAACAGCAGTAGTAGTAGAATAAAGCGCAATATCTATATAGCTGAAGATTTAGTCTCATAAAAAACCATTGCTAATGGGTTTCGCCATTGTCTTGGCATAAAAATTTCGAATGCACTTACATACATACATACACACATAGACTACAAATTTTGCAAGAAGAAATTCTCGCAAAAGCCAAATACACTAAAACGACAGCATAGTTTAAGCTAACAAGTGAAATGGTATCTAAACCGCGACGCGACACAATGACTGGCATCGTCAAAAGCCAAATTTAGTTAAGGATAAAAAACGAAGTAAGAGATTTAAAAAAAAAAAAAATGTTTGTGCAATTTTTGCGTAATCCAGCAAAATGCAAAAAAACAAAAAAAAAACAGAAAGTTTTTAAGCTTCTAAGTGTGCGACGTTATACTGAAAAGTTAGTTTGTCGTGTTGGTGTTGCATAAAGTTTTGTAAATTATTGTAACACATTGTGCTGTCATTTCGTTTTAACATCTCAAACCATACGATTCACATAAAGGCTCTAAAGTCATGTTTAGCAGTTTTACTTCCATAAGGGGCATATGATTATTTCTCGTAACTAGCGTTTTTCTTCTTCTTCTTCTCCATTTAAAAAATGGTGTTTAATAAAAATATTGAATTTGATTGAATAAGTTTGGCTTTATTATTAAATTATAAGCGTTACTATTACGAAACTCAATACATAGAATAGGAAAGTCAGCCAATTCCCACTGGGACTTTTTACTTTTACAAAATGGAAAGAGGCACTGCCAAGAAAGGCCTATGATTGATTCTATCATATAGATAGGAGTCTTAGGGTGGGTACATGTCTGTGAAAGTGTAACAGCCTAAGGGTATAAGGTATGGACATCGTGTAACCCAGCGCCATACTTTTGTCAGGGAGAGATAGGGATTAGAACTAGACAGCTTTTGGTTAATCAGCGGTCTACATAAGCAATCCGCCTTTCTTAAGTCAGGCGGTCGGTTGCACTGCCACTTCACTCTTAGACACTTTGGTTTCTCTTCGTAAATTTGGGTAAAGTGGTAGGCAGTACGAAACTCTGTGAAAGTCGTTCCATAACATTAGGCATAGCTTATAAGGGATTTCCGATGGCCATGAAGAACCTGTCTACACACAACAGATGGCAGGCGTTCATGCTCTTCATTCCGGCAACAACTTCTTTAGTCTACAGATTTAGTCGACGACTGCGGAAGAAAGGAGACCTTTTTCAATAGATTTCTTCGTCTATGACTAGCCGTTGCTATAATACAAGTAAGTAAAAGTAATCTTCCAAGTATTCACAATTAAGAGAGAGAGAGAGATAGAGATAGAGAGAGATAGAGAGAGATAGAGAGAGATAGAGAGAGAGATAGATAGAGAGAAAGAGAGAGAGAGAGAGAGATAGAGAGAGATAGAGAGAGCGAGATAGAGAGAGCGAGATAGAGAGAGAGAAAGCTAGAGGGAGAAAGAGAGAAAGATAGAGAGATAGAGAGACAGAGAGAGATGTTTGCCTTTAGCTGCGCCCGTTTCTTTCAAATTTTCTAGTTTTAGATACTTCCACCGGAACGGACAGATGACTTAACTTTCTCAAAGCTTGTAGCCGAAACTTGAAGGATAACTCAAAGTCCATTCCTGATTACTTTCATTGAACCCTTCTACGCTAATAAAAATTTCAAGCAATAAGCAACTCTTCACTTTCCTTCTCTTCCACCTGTAAGTAATCGAAATCGTTACTTGTATAAGCAGAAAGCAAGTTGAAAAGCGTGCAAAAGAATTGCATCTTGCGTTCGATTGTCATTATCCGCCTTTTTTATTTCTCTTATTTTATTTGCGTTTAAAAATTTTATCAAAACATTATGACAATACGAAAAACTTATTAATTTTTAAATTAACTTGAAAACTTCTCAACAACAGCGAGACCTCAACGAAAAGGAGAAGGCCAAAATAGTCATTAACTACGAACGGTGGATATCACCGTGTGATTTTTAAATATTTTAAAAAGTTTTTTGTTCTTTTTTTTATGTTAAATTTTTAACTATTTTTTGTTTTGTGCATTGTGTAAACAGTCCCACTGTGGTTTAATGGTGCAGCTTACTGTATAAGTGGCATGAACACTAGCAGCAGCATCAAGGCAAGCGGCAACAAAAAAAAAGAGAAGAACGGGATGAATGAACTTTTCAAAGTTACATAAAAATTAAATATTGACAGAAAATAAAGGACAGCCAGGGTCAATGTCTTATGAATGGGAAAGAATTTGAGCAATGTAAGAAAATCAAGAATAACGAATGATAGGCAGGAAAGGAAAATGGCATTCGTTTCGTTTAACTTTAACAACTTAAATAAACTCTAAATAATTAATAAATAAGTAAATTAAATAATTTAAGGCCTTTGTTATGAATCAAATCGGAACATTTATGGTCCCATCTTATTAATGCCCCAATGTGCTTTAATTTGAAGAGATTTTTTAAAGATCGGTGTAATTATTCACACTCTGTATTTTATTATATAACACTTTGGCCGCTCTTGCACACTAAAGTTCTGTTTGTTGTTCAGTTATTGTAGTGAAGTAAGCAGAAAAATCCCCCATTTGCGGAATGTGTTTGGTTTGAAGCAAAAAAATGCTACTGAAAATCATTACTAGCCGTTGCTGGTGATAAAAAACTGCTACATCCCGATTACCGCCGATTTCGATACTTGGCCGCAAACTTGCGGTTGGTACTTAGAGAAAAAATTAAAAATGTACTACAAGCTGGTCAAGTGGAATTCATTCATCGTTGAACGACTGACATGGACACATATTGATGCAATTGTGTTAAGTTTTAAAGGGGAAATGGTCATAGTATGCCAAAGAGGCGACAATGTTCGATCATGTAATGCAAAAGTTTTTCATTAAACATTGAAAAACATTGAATGCTCGCTGTATCCATCAAGTGTTTGCATCGATCACATAATGCCGGCCTGACCAGCACTTTCTTTGTTATTGCGATATCGAAATTCAAAAGTTTCAAATGGTTTGTCCTTTTCTATATAAAATTCATGTGGCGCCACAAAGACGGGAAAATGCAATATTTTAAATAATAAATTTTTAAGCATTTAACAGTTATTTTAATCGATGGATCAGGGGGAATACTCCGCAGCGAAATCGTCCTTTAGATATATTTCTGATCAGCTGGAAGCTTGGTCTCCGGATTTCCAGTTATTGGAAGCAGAACTAACTAAAGACTTGCTGTTTGTAACTCTATTCTGATGTCACGTTCGAAATTTCAATACTCTATCTTATCCCAAATTCTTTCAATTTCCTCCCTTCGCTTTGGATTTGTTATAGTCACTGTACTCTTCTTGCCCTTTCAATTTTTTTCTCGGAAGTCACATCTTAACATTCCCCGTCCGTTGTACTTTATCAGTACTGAGCGAAAAACGTAAAGAACCAAAAGTGTTTTCAGGTTACGTTGCCTCATTCGCCGTGTCCTCTTACGGACTTCAATATCAAGCTGCGTGTAAGAACTTTGAATGTTTTCCCCAAACTTAAATCCGATATCTTAATATTTGCGAGTGAGGGACGGACAGATGGACAAACAGACATGCCTAAATATATTTCGAATTTGATGTTGATCAAAGTTGGTCTATGATATTGCGACCAAAAAGTGTTCAAATTAAATTGCGCGAATATCAGAAATGTTTTCTTTCTAAATTGGTAGCGCTCTGACGGACATCTGTGTTAAATTTCGCATCATAAAAGTCATTAGCATTTCAGTTTCAGTTTCAGGTTTCGTGGGACGCAAAAGTATTTCTTCCGATTTTACTCAATGCATGATTTTGTGCAGAAAAGCTACGCATGCGATCTGGCAACAACCAATCAATCAAGCGAATATCGTGCAAAAGGTGAGCCACGACCGCATCAAAATCGCTCAAAAATAAATAGTTTTTCTCGATCACCATCGGCCTTGAGAAAATGTTTACCACAGATACTACACAGTTGCGCAGACGGACAGATGGACAGATGGACTTGCTTAGTTGCATTCTGAATTTAAAACTGAATTTATATGGTTTTTTGGGGTTTCTGAAGGGCGGCCCATCTTTTCTGTTTTTATGCAGATACTACAACGTCGCCCACGGAATATATGTGGAAATTTTTCTAGATTTACTTAGTGTAGTGCATGAGTAATGAGCAAAATACCAATTTTTTATTCTTTTAAAAAAACAGAGATGTTCTCAGTAGACGTGTCCTTCGAGCGATATGGTCCATTTTCAATACCAAACTGCGTGCAAGAACTTCCAATGTTTCCGCCAAATTTGAAGTTGATAGCTTCGTTTTTGCTTCCAGCAGAACGCTTATAAGAAAATTCGTGCAGACGGTCAGACGGACATGCTTAATACGATTCAGTATTTGATTCTGATCAAGAATATTTACATTTTGAAGGTGTCTCTGGAGTTTCCTAACTGGGCGCTGCAAACGTTCTGACAAAATTAATATACCTCTCATCCTTCGGTGATGGGTACAAAAACGGGAAATTTTTGGCGCAAAAATCAGTAAAGCTGATAGACTTAGCAAAAATCTACTATTAACAATTCTACCTTTATAAAAAACTTCGTGAACCCTTCTATAGGTAACAATTCCTTTATATTGTATGTCCGCTTAAATCTACGCATTAAAACTATGCTTATGGTTTGATACCATCTGTCGTGTTGACAATATTTTCTCATATTTATTTTTTGTTTAGCAAATGCCGGGAAAAATTTTCAAATGGTTGGGTACCGAAAGTGCCAATTTTTTTAATCTGCTTCTAAAAATGACAGACTTCAAGTTGAAAGCAAGTTGCATTCGTAATAGCAAAACAACCTTCAACTAGATTTACAGATAATTTATATACGTTGCATATGTGTGCAAGGTTGTGCGTACATATACGCATATATTTTATTTGTGTTTAATTTCAACGGTTCAAAATCTCTTTTTGCAATAAATTAATAAAGTTCAAGGTTTGCTTACAGCCTGTGTTTTTAAATGCTGCCTGTAGCCATGAAAAACACACTATCATGCGTATATATATAGGTGCTATTGGGTGCGCAAATAAAAAAACAACATTTAAATATTCGATGCTTAGAGGAAGCCAAGCCAGTCAGTAGTAAATTATTGCTTACAAGGAATAATGAAAAAAAAAAAAAAAATTGGATTTGGGGGAAATGCAGAAATGATGACGATGATGATGATGATAATGATGGTATGGTTGTAAAGTGCAGTGCCTAGTCGAGAGAGAATTTGCGTATGAATTTTCCCCTTGATCTCAATCACTTTCACTTTAGTGTTTTTAAGTTTTAAGCGCTTAAACTGAACTAAACGGCAAATATGTTGTATGGGCAATAAACTTGTATTCGCATACTAAACATGCCAAAAGTTAATTTGCAAATTGCTTTTTCAGTATTGGATTTTTTTTTTTTTTTTGCTATGAAATTAGTTCAAGGTTTCGGCCTTGTCAGCCATCATATATATTGCAAAAGGCAGCAGCAAAATGAAGAAGACAACTTTGGTATGTATTCTAGCCTCGCACTACTATACCATCCAATACGAACAACAAATGTTTTACGTTGGTTAGCAACGTAATGTATATATTATTCATCAAAACAAACTTTCTAGATGTGCATGCATACATAAACACATACACATAGAATAACGTAAATACATTTATAGTGACTGACGTTTGTTGTACGTATATAAAAATCTCTCTATTTTATATTCAGTAGTTTTACAAGTGTTTCTTTCCTCTTTTGTTTTTCATTATATATATGAAAAAGGATTTGCCTGCAAACACACACAAAACCATTTTCAAGTTAACCGAAAAGTTATAATAACAATGTGGAAATGTTCGCTGTAGGTATTTACTTACTTACATTTGTTATCGCGTAATAGAGCTTTAGAGAGAAATTAAAGAAAGAAAACCAAAAGTATCCTTAAATGTTTCACTTATATATCATTTTGTCCTGAATAATATAGAAAATCTAATTATTTTAATGGATGTGATAATATGAAAACGATAACACGGAATAAAATGAAGCGCTAACAAAGAGTTTACATTCATGCGTATTCGTAAAATGTGATTGACGTGCGGCAACCATATGCTATAAAGCTTAAATTCATTCGTTTGATCAATACAATAGAATTTCAAAACCTGCACATTATCTTCGCCTTCGCCTTCTATCCACTGAACTTCATATTCCTATTTTAGTTTTATTCGATTATATTCGGTTTGGTAAGAGGCATCACCATCAATGGAGAAGACATACGCGTTGCGTCAATGCAGCAACTTTTTGCATATCAGAGCAATTATATGTCCTAAAGGACAGGATCCCTAGGCTAAAGTAAGATGAACATTAGGAAGGCTATTAAAAAATTGGTATAGGATTCAATACTTTTTAGGTCCCAAGACATATCTGTCTAAAAGAGTGACAAGGCTAGTATTCGCCGCGCGCTGAGAAAGCGTAAAGATGCACGATTTTTGATAAAAAGGTCAACTAAAAGGCAAATGGATTCTACATTTATTCACAAGTGTTGTGTAGCATTATGTAAGATGATATCGTTCCTATCCGAGAAGACTACAGTTTTCTAGGAAAAAGTCTCTAAGAGTTCGAAAAAATTACGAGAATTCATTGCTTGTTCTTTAAAATGGGATAAATATTTCACAAGTCAGTCGATCGTCAGGCCATCGCAGTGCCTAATCTAATGTGGTTGTGTAAATTTTTTCTTTTTCTGCTGATGGTCTTATTCAGTGGTTTTTTTTTTTGTTTTGTTTGTGAAGGGTTTGATGCAATCCGTATTAATCGTAAATTCATTTTTGTGTGGACGGTAATCTGCATTAAAAGGCGCTACAGCAAAAAGTAGCTTTACGGTTAGTGTTATACATTCCCTGCGTTGTACTTTCGAAATGATAGACAAGCTTTAGATCAAGATAAACTTGCCTATATAGTTATAAATTCCACGGCAACAATGTCCTAGCGGTTTAACTTTTATAGCTGTTCGTACATAGTTGTTGTATGCTATTTGGCGGTCACTCTGTTGCTAGCAGATTGATTGCAATCGTTATAATGCGCACCATTTGCAGTAAGGGTGGAGAAAAGTGGTGCAGACTCAGCATCACTTTCTGAATCGAAGTCTGTTCGACTAAGGCCTATGCATGTATTTATAGGTTTCGATTGCCGGCAAATATTAATGAAGTTTTTTGTGGCCACTCCCACTATAACGTTGTCTTTTATCTATTATCTATGGATTTAAAAGCTGCCGGATAATTTTGATCATGTGCTCGCCTCGAGACAATTGAGTTGTTAGTCGCGATCCTTTGCCTACTCGGCCACTCATGCGGACTTTTGAGAAGTTGATTGTACACTTTCAATATTTCTTAGTGAAAATTAACGGAACGTGGCATCCCACTACATGAGTATGGAAGATATGGATGACCTTGGATCATTTGTTGAATTAGTTCCTATACAAAATTTTCAACGCCTGCACGAATACTACAAAGTTACGCAAGCGGACGGATGGACAGACGAACAGGCGGACATGTTTAGATGCATTCAAGAGTTTTAACTGGCCAAGAATTTGTATACCTTATGGGATTGTTGAAGCTTGTTTCTGTGTGTTTTAAAGCTATTGAAAAGATAATTACATTTTGATACATTACAATATTGCGTGGGCGTGGTTAATTTTTTCCATTTTTGTGCACAAATGCTACAGCATCGCCCATGGAATTTGCGTTCAAATTTTTCTACATTTATTTGCTTTAGTTTACGAGTAATGAGCAAAAAATCAATTTTTCATTCCCTTTGAAAAACAGAGGTATTCTCAGTGTACGTGGTGCTGTGGGCGTGTCCTTCGACCGATTTGGCCCAAATTTCAATACCAACCTGCATGCAAGAACTTCCAATGTTTCTGCCGAATTTGAAGTTGAAAGCTTCAAGAAAGAATGTTTAATATCGACATTGCGCAGAGTGACCGACACACAAATGGACAGACGGACATTCTTAAATCGTTTTAGAATTTGATATTGGTCAAACTGGTCGTTGCACACGTTTTGACAAAATGAATATACATACCCCGCGTCGTTCGGTGATGGGTATAAAAAGTAATCGTGTCCATGATGGTGGGTGGGCAAATAGCACATCGATAATCGATGGCGGTATCTAATCGTTTCAGAAATCCCTCTCTACATTTCCGTTCGCGGGTGATGCGGGCTAAACTGTTGTTTTCATAATTTGCTTGACGCTTTGCTTTAAGGGGTATTAAGATCTTAAGGAAATTTGAAAATCATCATCATAATCAACATCCATTATTCATTTATTGTTTATCGTTGCATAAATATGTACTTAGATCTGCTTAGATTTTGACATCTCGTAAAGCTGCCAATGCAGAAGCCATAGTTTATTTTCAGAATTTAAAAGTGCAAAGCAAATGAAATGAAAAATCTATTCATTAGAATTTCGTTACTAATATAGAGAATAATTTGCCAATAATATAAAACCACTGATACGGGAGTGTTTTGTGTAGTGAGTGCTCTGGTACGGTATGGTATCCTGGGCGAAGAAGAAATAACCTTTTTGTAACAATGGTGTGCAAAATAATTCAAATTAAAATGTTGTATAATAATGGGATCATTTATTCAAACCCGATAACTAGTGGTCAAGTTGATAAGCAAAAACTATTCACATATTTTTTCTTTTTTTTTTTTTTCTTTTGCATATAATTATGCTGTGATGGTATTTTCGTATGCTTCTCTTCCTCTCTCTCCCTGAAGAGTAGTTTTTCAAGCGTATCAATTTATTAGAAACTGGAAATAATACTTTTCCCAACATCTGCTTTTCATCAAATGAAAACAGATCAATGCATACATTTGCATAAATAAGTATTTTCAAACCATCAGTTATATCCGTCCATCCATATATATACATAAATATATATTTATAAAAAAAAAAAAAAAAAAAAAAAAATGAAAATAATGGTTGATGATATCGATTCTCTCCCGAGTTTTGTATGCAAATTTTTAGCTTCGAATCTTCCAATAATGGCTTTTATAATGTTCTTAAATAACTTAAAATCTTTGATGTGCAGCTGCACAGACACTTTGCTGTATGTTCAAGAATTACAAATTTATATAACGCACCAATAGCATATATCGAAGCCACATTTCTGCCAGAGCGAGGATAGGCAAAAGTATAAAAAATTTGAAAAAAAAATTTTTTTTTTGCAAAATATTTAGTACTTCAGTGCAACTGGGATTGATTTCGTTCGATTTATGGATATTATGCCTAAACTACTCACAAGCACTTCTTTCCTAATATATCGTTTTATTTCCCTTTAAAATATATATTCCGTTTAAATATATTTATATGTATATATATATATGCTGCATACATATACACATATATATATATATATACATATGTATTTGCTTTCATGCAGTCAGTTCACTTTCGACGTATTTTAGATTTGTTGAAATTTATCGTTACCCTTGGGAGCTTTTTTGGAGATTTTATTTCACTTAACTTTCGTTTTCTCTCTTTTTCAAGAATAACAGTTCTTTCAGTTGATAAGTATGCACGGAATGTGCTAAATTTTTCACTAATAAACCGAAATTCATATTTTAACATTTTTTTCTATTATATATTAAATATATAGCTAGAATGTAAGCTCATTACTATAAAAAAAAAATATGATATTCGGTCGTGACTGAATCTTTTGTACCCATTACTGTGATCCTAAAACAAGCAAAAGAACTACATTTTCATATCCTATTAAATCAGGCGGGTGTCGTTGATTTTTTTCATTTTCAGAATAAAAGTAGACATTTATATAGTGCAAGCGTTATACTTTATGAGTGACAAGCCAAAAACACAGAAAGCAAAGGTGCTCACAGTTTTCGTTAGATAGACGTGTGGTGTTTTAGGCGGGTCCTTCGACCAGTTTGAATTATTTTCAAAGTCTTTTTCAAGCTTGTAGGCGCTATCTTCATTTTTGTGAACGAAAGAATGTTTACCGCAAATACTAAGCAGTTGCGTAGACAGACAGATGGACAGACGAGCAGAGGGATAAGCAGTTGCGTAGACAGACAGATGGACAGACGAGCAGAGGGACATGCTCAGCTGCAACTCATATTCTTGATGAGGTTTTTAAAGCTTGGTTTTGTGCATTAGAAAGGTATTGAAGTGTATAGGTAGGAGTGGTCAATTTTTCCCATTTTTGAACAGACAGTACAGCATTGCTTACAGCATAGGAATTTTTGTAGGTTTGTCTGGCGTAGGTCTTAAGTAATAAGCAAAAAACAATTTTTTTTATTCTCTTATTTATTATTCTTATTTATTCTCTACTTGTTCTCACTTGACGTAGTACGGTAGGCTTGTACTTTGACCGATTTGGCCCATTTTTAATTCCAACCTGCATACAAGAACTTCAAATATTTCTGCCGAATTTGAAGTCGATGGCTTAATTTTGGCGGCGAGGAGAATGCTTACAACCTATATTGCACAGACGGACAGACAAACATGCTTAAATTGGTTTAGGATTTGATGCTGATTGAGAATATATATACTTTGTGTGGGGGGCGGGGGGAGGGGTCTTCGAAGCTTCCTTCTGTGTACTGCAAACGTTATAACAAAATGACTGCAGCACCCTCATCCTCCTTCGGAGAGATTAAAAATGTATATCAGAGTTAAAGTGGAAAAGTTCCTCATTTTCCAAACTAATTCAAATAGTTTTTTGAAACGCATGCTGCTTACAAACTTCATAGGATGCTTTTACTGCAATATGCATTAAAGTTTTTGCGGGAAGATTTCTTCGGAATATACCCGATATAATTGGTTTGCTATCAATACGATTCGCCAGGTTTTAAGTGTAGAGAGGTGAGCTTATTATTTATTACTTTCAGTAACTTCATCAAAGTCTTCCATTCGAAATCACTGATGATTTATATTTCATTTCACTTATAAAGACGAGAGTTTTTTTTCATATCTATAAGTATGTTGTGAATAATGCACAAGTAAACGAATCATATTCTGCTGAGCTTAATTCTTTTATACCCAACAACTTTATCTTTAGAAGACAAATAAAAAAACGAAAAAAAAGTAAACTTTAATCCTTTATAATATTGGATGGAAGTGACAAATATTTTCAATTATTCACATGTTTGTGTGTGTGTGTGTATTTGTACATAGTATCATCGAAATATGTTTTTATCGTTGTGTCTGTTACAGTCAGTTGATAAGTTGCTAACAAAAAAACTCAATGTGTTTGCTTTTGAAAACCGAAGTGTTCTGGGTTTATGTTCCATTGCATATATGTTCCTTGATCGATCTGACCAATCTTGAATACGAACATGCGTACAAGAGCTTCCAGTATTAAAAGCTGATATTTAAAATTCTAAGACCGAGATTACATTGGCGGATAAGCAGAGAATACGAAAGAAAACAGTCGGACGGACAGATAGATGGACAGGTGTACATAAATTCAGAATTTAATACAGATAGTATACATACATACATATATATACACTTTTTCAAAGGGGTTCTTGTAGCTTTTCACGAAAGGTGAAAAACACGCACACCTCCTACCTTCGGCGGAAGGATATAAAATTTAAAAAAAAAAAAAAAAAATAAATAATTGACAATTTAAAAAACAAGCAACTGCTGCTAGCTTCCACAAGCTCTTTCAGATGATATACGTTTAACATGTAACATTTTTATTCAATTATTTTGGTCTTCATTTTGCACTGTTTGCAGAGAGCAATTTCGCCCTTTTTTTGTTACCACTAATCTATCACAAAACGGAGAAGTGAAATTTATTTATTTTTTTTTTTTTTTGTTTGTGTAAATTCGATTGCAACATAATTGCAATGAAATTACTGTTTTTTTTTTTGTGTTCCGACGAAAAAATTGTTAATTACACCCTATACCACTTGCGGTACAGGGTATATTAACTTAGTGCGGAAGTATGCAGTACGCAGAAGGGCTTAACATGAACCCACCTCTCATTATACCGTTCGATTCAGAATCCTAATTTGAATTTATCTAAGCCTGCCTGTCTGTCTGTCTGTCCGTCCGTCTGGCCATCTCATGTCAGTCCATATAAAATTGTGTTTAAGTGTCGGTTTGCAATTTTTGAGATATTTTGATGAAATTTGCTACAAGGTCGTGTTTTGATCCAAGAACGAACCTTATTGGAATTGGTTCGGATCGGTCCATTTTTCGACCGCTCCCCATATAACATCTTAAAAAAGTGCAATTTTCAAAATTTCTCGGCAAGTAGTAGTATTTCGGCATTCTAAATTGCTATGGAAACTTTGGACCGGCTAGAGCAATTTTTGAATCCCTTCTCATATAACGGCAATTGAAGTTCATAAGACAAAAAAGGTATAATACCAAATTTGGATCATCTCGGCCTATTTCTTGGATCCTACCCTAATAAGGATTTTCACGAAAATTGATCCTTTGCAGAACGGAAAAGTGTAAGTTTTAATATACGATGATGGAAAAGCATAATTTGGACCATCCTATGCCTATTTTTGTATCCTTCCCTTTGTAAGGATTAAACTTGAACTACATTAGGTTGCGTTTTGGACCAGCTTCCACAGCACTACGCACGTGAAAAATATATGAGAGAGAGAGAGAGAGAGACAGAGACAGAGACACAGACACAGACAGAGACAGAGACACAGACACAGACAGAGACAGAGACACAGACAAAGACAAAGACAAAGACAAAGACAGAGACAAAGACAAAGACAGAGACAGAGACAGAGACAGAGACAGAGACAGAGACAGAGACAGAGACAGAGACAGAGACAGAGACAGA